>JABWIB010000511.1:16724-27103 GCA_016617825.1 Platyplectrum ornatum
GTTTTTCTGCAAATCGGCCCTTAGTAAATACCAAGAGGGCGAATTCAGACCAAAATTCGACGGGAATAAATCGATTTTCACAATTCGACCTTTAGTAAATACCCCCCTATGTGAACCTGGCATACCCCAGTGTGTTGAGTCCCGGTTGGGGACACAGTTTCAAACACCATAGGGGTGGTACAGGACCAAAGAAAGATATCATGGAGAAATCCTACTTAATAAGATGACAGAAAGTAGACTGATTATGGGCACTCCTTGCCGAGCCATTTTTACTACAGACTTGGGAAAACCAGATTTACCTGATATATTGACAAATCCCAAAGTTAAACCGTGAACTTCTTATTTTTGGTATAACATAATATACTAATCTGCAACAATCGTGCAACATTTTTAATATGCATAACTCAAATATCCTAATGTAATGAATAATCTGTAATAGCTTGGGCATTTTTCACTATGCAAATGATCAAAGCCATCTTGTTTTCTCCACCTCATGGCCCATAATATTACATTGTATTACTATTTCATGCCATGTATTTATTTTGAGACAAATATTTTCTATTAAGTCTATAATGCATTGCTAATATTCACATTTCCTTTATCACACTTTGACTCCCTCTAGAGTTTATAACTGGTAATGATTGTACATGTCTTAATACAGTATTTCTTGTCATAACTTAATCTCCTGCAAAACATCTATTCCTAGATCTAATAAAGCTAAACATTTATTATAGAAATAAGATTATCAATTTGCGAGCAGGGTCTTTTTACCCACCCAGTGTGCTTTTCAATACCCTGTATGATTTTATACTGAAAGCACTATATAATAAGACAGGGCTATATAAAAAAAAACTGTTAATAATACATTAATTAATTCATTCATTCATATAATCCAGTGAAAATACAAAATGAAATGTTTGTAGTATGTAGAATATGTTGATCACAGAACAGTGTATAAAGTATGTCAGAAAGCTAGATTTACTAAACTGTATAAAAGGTGAATAAACTGCAGAAATGAAATATTATGAAATAAAATCAGATTCTAGATTACATTCTCTAGTTTGTAGGAAGAAAACGAGAGTTCATTGGTAGTTATGGAAAACATCTCCACTTTTCCACAGTTTATTAAATGTCGCCCATAAACTCTACATCTACTTATAAAATATGACTCTGTCCTCTAGTTTATATAATACGGGAATGTGAGGTTTATTAATATATGTGTAACTGACTGATTGCTCAAGTGCTAAATTAAACCATGTTCAGATTACATCCCAGCAAATCCCTAGGGTTTTAAAACTTTGGGGATTTGTGGGGGCACACAGCTCAGCCTGGTCACATTGCCAGTGTTGACCCGTTCTTCAAGTGGCATTGCTATAGTAATGCTATTGCGGTAAGTACTTAACTATTTTACTATAATTAAGACAATTACCGCAAGAGAGCCCATAGCCAGCAATAGCAGTATTACTGACATGGGTCTGAGAGAGTCTTTCGAAAACATAAAAATAAAGAAAATACAAAGACAGCTATTTAATGGTTAAGACAGGACTGGATTTCAGGCAGCCATAAGCTTCCTGGGTACTGATGGGTACTAGGAGAATGCAGAGAATGCCTAGAAGAAAACGTGCTATTACATTTTTAATAAGTTAATGTCCACAAGCTTTAACCAGTAAAAATAAAATTGCCCCATTATTAAAAAATAATTATCATTAATAATTAGGGGAAACAACTGTATATTGGTGTAATGGAAAACGGAATACTGGATAACTCTACTATGGGTCTTAATGTGGGAAATCAGTTTTCCATATTATAGGTAGGTTTATACAGTATTACAAATTACATACAATTATCAACATAACAATTATATTAGGCTCCTATATAACTCATACTGATGCTTTTTTTTTTTTTAGTCTTTTAATTAATTTGTGTCCAACCCTCCATCCATAAAAGCATTTATGATTTATGTTATCCCCTACAATAAAGCACTTAAGTTATTGTAAAACGATTCCCCTATAATAGCATTATATATGGCTCATAATAAACTTTGTATGCCTCCATTGTTATGTTTAAATGACCTCCTTATAGAATTTTATATGATATAAAACATTACTATGGGGGAGGGGAATAAATGTATAAAATGGAATCATTTCAGTCCCATTATGGGACATGTAGACAATGGGCTCTATTAAAAAGAAAAACGAAATTTTTTATGAACGATGTTGTGCCAGGCTACCTTTGGGTCTCTGTTCAATCTATTTAAAAAAAATCGTACCTTTATCCATGTCACCCGAGGCGATGTGGTGTCTTCGGCTCCACTTCGGCCCCGGCCCATGCCCAGTAGGTCTGTTTTGAAACTTTGAAAATTTTTAAGGTTACTCCATCCTGAGGATGGTGAGGTTTTACCACTCGGAGAAGCGTGATAGACACTACTCCGAGGGGTTTTCAATAGCAAAGGCTTCATTTTAAAGAGATAAGGGCAGGACCCTAACTTAACTTCACCAAGTGGATCTGTTCCATCACAATAATTTGCATGGATATTCCCACAACAGGTGTAAGTTAAGACATTACAGAACATCATGGCTGAAGCATGATGCCATCGAAATTACTCCATTAGGTAGAAGATACTTTGTTCCTGAGCTTCTAACCATCCAGTAATTAATTTGTTGAAAAATATTTTCCTTTTCAGTACATGTAGGATCCATGGTAACAGATTGCTGGAAGCTCACATACATCACAATTTTCCCGGCACAGTCCTGAATTGGAATGACTGTTTCGATGTCCTCACCAACCTATAGTTTGTTCCAATATGAAGCAAAAAGGGTTGAATTGAGCTAGAGCATGGACTGAGTGAAGACCGGTGGTATTAGGGCTTATTTGTCCTGTTTTCAGCGTTTTAAATAGTGTAATCCCAGGATCTGAGTATTTTGTACTTAATGGATTGGGTCATGTTAGAGGATCCTATGTTTGCAGAGCCAGATTAATGGGGGGTAGTATAGTGGGCGAATGCTCAGGACCCCTTTGTCTCCATTGTCTTAAAGGGCCCTCTGTCATCAATAATTCCACTCCAATCCTCCACTGTTGCAGGTCACAGGCATATAGGAGCCTCTGATTCTGACTGGCCGCAGCAGATGGGGATTGCTGTGGGTAGCAGCAGCTTTAAAGATGATGAAGAGGTATAGGCCATGACAGGTTGGGGGCCCCAATGCCTTAATCCGGCTTTGGATGTATGGGACCCAAACATGCACACTGCTGCACATTTATATAAGGCAAGCTTGGCAAGTTGGTTCCATACAGAGCACAACCAAATGCAATGCAGCTACATTCACAGATGCATTTCCTTTCCCCTGGTGTTGAAGTATAATGCCTGGAGTTCATTCATCTTGTAAGGGGGAAGTAAATGAATGTCTGTTACGGGATGTGATGTCATGTTCAGGCGCTGTGCCATTTCCTTCTGGCAGTTGTTGAGTCAGTTATGTGTTAGGTGCTGAGCAGGAGAGCTGTGTTATTACCAGTTATTAATGTGTCTTCCTTCTTCTTACACACATACACACACTTCTGCAGTCAAAATGTAATTGCTTTGTAATGTACTGTTATACTGTATGATTATGGACATTCATTTTAGTTTTATAGCTATTTAGCTATTTATCCTTTATTACTTTGTGAAGTACATTTTAACTTGCTACACTGTAATTTGCAATACTTTAGGAATGCTTTTTCTGTTACAATGACTGACATGTCAATGTGAATAGAGGATAAAGGATTGACAGTTCTGACACAGATTAAGAAATCATCTGCTGAAGTTAGTGAAGTCATCCCATTACCCTTCTTTGGTGACATGAAATGTAACATAAACAGCTTATGCAAGTCATTCTTAAAATGTATAACTGGTTTCAGTACATGTCAGGCAATGCTTGCATTCAATGACACTGACATTCCCTCTACACTTACATGATAGAATGCAATGGAATATGACCCAATCAGATGCAAGGAATATTTATAAGGACGGGCAGTCTGTATGTACTCTTAAAATCTAAAATTCCCCGTATACCCAGGCTCCTATGCTTTCTTTGATTGCATTTATTTACAATTAACTAAAGTAATATATTTTGGTTGTTTATTTATATATGCATCAGTTCGCTTGCGGATGACTTGCATTTGAAACCACTTTGGTTGGGAAACATGTAAGGGCTTGTCGTAAATACTAATGATGACAACCACATATTTCTGATCCATTAAAATGGCATGCACCCAAAACTCATCAGCAGCTCATCACAATATATATATATATGGAGTTTGCATTTTTGGGACAGAGACTGAATGTCAACTAATTCAGCACTGTGGAGTTGGTGATGCTATGTAAATAATACTAATGATTTTATTTCTTAACAGCTTTTTATATATCACCATCAGATTACGTAGCGCTTTTCAATTTAACAATCAATAAGACATGACTGGGTGGTAACAGACAGAATGGGTAGGGAGGAGGGCCCTGCTTGCAAGCTTACACTTTATAGGAGACTGAGGATTGATACATTGGTTTAAGCTTTATTTATTATACAATGGACCAGCCAGGTTGTAATGTAAAAGTACTCAGTGTTCTGTATGATCCAGGTAAATAGGGTAAATAGTTATAAGTTTGGTAGAACATAGGTTAGGAACGTAATGTTAAGAACTTGGTAAGCTTGTCTGAACAGATGAGTTTTAAGGGAGCCCATAAATAGTCCTAACAGATGAGGACCACCAGAGAGTGGTGCAGCTCAGGGAATCAGAGGGTCTATAGGTTTAAATTTAATTAACAAAGAGATAACTAATTGTTATAATTGTTTTGTAAGCATTATATATTTTAATAAGCACATCTGAAAAAGTTATCAAAGTCATATGGAAAAGTTCTGCACAAGGATAGTGTGATGTTAGACTGCCTTGGGGTCTTCTTTAGAATAGTCTACAATGCTAGAACTTGTCCACCAGTCTAAAATGTGCCAAATGCCAAGCCCTATGTAAACAGGAATATATTGTGTATAATATAACATAATAATGAAAGATGGTTGTGTGACCATGGAAGAAACCAGTATCTAAAGAGTGTAAGAGAAGAGACTGTGCAGATGGGGATTGTGTGGTGAACACTGTAGAAGAAGAGAAGGTGAAAGAGCAGTCATCCTATATTCCTGTTATTAAGTGAGAAGCTATGGTAAACCAGTGTGTGGTTCTTGTCATTGAATGGGACCATTGCTAGAGCCTGACCATGACAGTGGATCAGGAGGTGATAAAAATATTTCCAGAGGAACAGAAAAATTTAATACATTGTAAGAACACATATAGCCCATGAATATTAGGCAACTATATGGCAATTAGGCAATAACAAAAAAGAATGTTGTATAAAATATAGATAAAAATTATGATATAATAATATATGAATCCTGCTATTATATTCCAATTATTATACCATGCAGGAGAATTTCAAGTGCCTAAATAAAATGTTTGTTTAGTATGGACCTGATCCAGACTACAGAACATGTCTGATGGAACCCTACCTTACTATTTCCACACAGAAGAATAGAAAATAATAAAAGTAAATGGAGATTTATTGTTTATTATTTGAATCAGTGGGAGAAGTTACAGTATGGCATACCTCCGTATACACCCCCAATTCTAGCCCTACTGTCAAGAAAAGAATACAGAAACATCTTGGGACATTATACTAATATATTTTATCTATGCACATTACAAGTAAATTATGATATCATAGGAAATATAATTCATACAAATGATTTCAATGTTGTAAACTATAGTTATACTTACTGCTTTTTTATGGATAATTGAACTGGGTATGTAGGAAGTATTAGACCCTTCCCATCCTTTCCAAACACCTATTAGCAGAACATGTAATATCGTTTAACATCCCGGCCATGGCACAGATTTACCTAAAGATGGTACTATGCACAAATGTTATCTTTAATATCTGTGTGTTAGCCAGTTATTTCTATCTATAAACAGGGCTGCTGAGAGGGGGAAGGGTAATATTTTCCTGGGCCCGGCGATGACTGGGGGCCTGGAATTGAGATTGATCTTCAGCAACAGTAAAATGAATGAAAGTCCTGAAATGAGTCTGTGATACTACACTGGTTAAGGGGGCAGGAGTTCTCTGCTAGCTTCCCAAACCCTAGTCTGATTTTTATTAACCCTCCCTCTGCTGACATGACCATGCCCTGTAAGGAAAGGAAACCAAAGACTTTGTTCCAAGTGTGACCTCAAGGTTTAATGAATCTTCCTTTGCTGTGAAGGGACATTCTCCCTGGAGACTTTCACACTGGTGTCAGGTAAACCAGACAGACTATAATTTAGAGATAGTGCTTAAACCTGCTAGGACCACATTTGATGATGCAAACACACATGTGTGGCAACGGCATGTTGCTGCATAGGGCCAGGACTAATTTTTAATTATATTATATGACGGGCCCCAAAATGTTCTTCTATAAATACCTATGCATAGCAATTATTTCAGCTTGAAGCTTTCCTGTCAGATCTTAAGCTTTCCATATCTCACAAGCTATTCCTCAGTACCCAACACCAGAGATATGGTGCAGTCAGCTTGAATAAAAGTAACAAAGTAACTTCATTGTGTGTTGTTGTGAAAACCCAACACTGTCAAACACAACAGCCAGCACGAAACCCAACACACGTCCCAGGGTGGACAAGCCATACACCCACAATAAAATGGCCTGCCAATGTGTCCAAACTTATAATTGTCATCGTTATTATCATCATTTAACATCAATAAAATTCCCTTGCACATGATACACACATATACATATGGACAATTATAAATAAATGGACAAAATAAAACACAAAATATATTTTTTATCTTATAAACCTAGTTACATGACATAACTATTAATATAATAACTGTTCATAAGGAATTTTAATTTTTGTACTTAAGCTTCTCACAATGGACCAGATCCAGACTCTACTATTACCTTAAGCTGGCCATACACTATAAGATAAATTGTTCCAATCGTAAGATTTTTCAAGAGTGGGTAAAACCATGTTGAATTGCAGGGGAGGTAAAATGAATGTCAGTGTTTGCATGCAGGGAGAATACTTTATTTTTGCATGTTGCACACAGATACTGACCAGTGTTTCTGTTACACTGATATTAGACTTGTCCTAGGAAATATCATCTCTCAACTCTAATTCTGTAAAAAAAATGAACTCCCCTGTTGTCAGTAAGTCAATAGTATGTAAAGTCTGGATCTGGTCAATTATGAACATCTCTTTACATTAAGTCAGCTGTCATTTGCTTCTATAAACAAGCTTTTGCATTCATTATAATTAAATGTTGATTTGTTGATTTCTAGAGAAATGAAAAACTGAAAGAGGTGATGGGATATTATTACAAGTGGTCCATTTACTGTACTTTGGGTTGGAAATATTTTTAGAGGGGCTCCTGAAAACTGCAGTTTTCCGCTAATTTATTTCTCTTGCCCAATCGTCCTATGACACAGAAAATCTAACGTTTCTCCTCAGCTACATGCTATAGACCACTCAAGTGAGGTCTAGTGGAACCACTCCGAATATCATAGACTTGGGCTTAGACCTTTCCTGCCCTGTTTGTTTATTTAATAAAACTGCTGTTTGAGAAGGGGGTGCTTACTTATCCACTGGAGCTGTGCTTTATGTGTCTGGGATCCTCTGGTTTGGCAGCTTTAGCACCTCATTAATTACTAACTCTGACAAGGTCCTGCTGGTTTACAACCCCCTGTATAGTTGTTAGAAAATCACAATCCTGTGCTAGAATGTCAAAAGCTACACCCGGCTAGGCACCATGTGCATTGCTGCACTCCAGGTCACTGAAAGTTAATTAGCAAACTGTCCCAAGTTGCATGTTTCTTTACTGTTCCTTTCATATTTATGTTTAGAGGGACAATATACATAAACAAAATTACCTTTCCCTAAAAAACATAGACCCACCTGACTGCACCCTCTATGCTAAACATAATATAATCTAACATCAATTTAATATTAATTTCTTAAATATGTAAACAACTGATCCTTATATAGTCTACAAAACGATTGTTCACTGATGATTTACTATAGGAAATAATAAGAAAAAAAACAAAGCTTTAATATATGCATAGATGGCATCATCCTAACACGATCATGGGGGCCCCCTTGCTGTGTGTCTTGTTGCACGCAGTACTCATAATGAATAACTGGAAGTAATATCTATCTATATGTTTCTGATTATCTTGCAGAGAGAAAATTATTGAAGGATATCTTCAGAGATAGTTAAGCCATGTTATGCTGGAAATATATACAGTTATACATTTATTATATAATTTATTATATCATTTTATAATGGACATACAGAGAAAAAATCTGTTTCTGCTCACCATAGACAACCCTTGGTCTAAGAACACTGGATCAGATTCACTATTGACTTACTCACAACTTACTCAGTGTGGGTAAGACCATGTTGAATTACAGGGGAGGTAAAATGAATGTTTGTGTTTGCACGCAACTCCACTGCAACTGACAACTGACATGATTTTGTCTACTCTTGAATAAGTCGTGAGTAAGTCACTAGTGACTAAAGTCTGAATCTGGTCCATTATGGGGATTCTCTTTCTGGGTACCACCCAATATGCTGCTCTGCTCAGAAAGTGGAAGTTGCGTGTACCTATGAGTAGTGCACAAATCATTACCAACGTACATAAGGTGAATAGGAAGAAGAGGAAGAGCCTAGCAGTGTCTTCAATGAATGCATGCTGTTCATGTCCTCTCCTTCTAGAGGTCCTTTGTTTGCCCAGTCACTGTCCATTAAGAAAACATGAACCAGTGCAGTGGGTTATTTTCCTGTAACCTCAGCTGCTGACAAAACTATAAGTTGCGTACTATTTGCTTCTAGGCTTGGAATGCCACACAAGTATGAAGCTTTTCACTCCTATAATGTTAAAGCAAACTGGAGCAGATGAGCACCTACTTAACCTTGTAAACCAGAGCTGTTCTTTCAAAGAAAACATTTCCAAGCAGCATTTACTCTCAAGAGATTGATGTTTCGAAACCATTGTGCTAGTATGGTAATCATAACATGTAAAGCACAGCTTCATGTACAAAAGCCAAGCTATCGTACTGCACACATGTTCAATGACACATCCAGAATGACCCGTGGTGATTATTTTATCTTTCGCTAAATATTTGACTTTTCTCTATCACCAGTGTACTGTACAGAATTTCCTCCTGAAACAACACAGATTCTCATTATTTGAGTTATTGTAGGATATATATAGAGCTCCTATTTTTACCAGTGGAGCTCCTATTTTTACCCGACTACCTATGCTGTTTGTAATGAGCAAGGCACGGGACTTGAGGGAACATATATTTGGATGTGCGGATGTGAGATGCATTAGAAATGAATAGGAATTATTTCATTCTTATGTGCACCATGTTCCACTATGATGACAGCCTAGGGTGGGATGTATTATGACGGGTATTAAATGAGTCTGTCCTGGTAAAGCTATATCCCTGCACCAGGTGCTGTTAATTAGTTTAAAGTTGATCCCTGTCTACTGACAACAAGAGTAATCTGAGATGTTTCCACCTATGCTTAGGATAGTGATGGTAAACATATTTTAAGGGTTCCATAGAAATAAATAAAAAATACTGTAGATGGTGACAGTTTTGATTGGTAACTATAGGCCCATGTGTTTTAACTGTAGGTCAGCACCAATATCTTCAAAATAGTTTATAAAAATGAACAGATATAGACAGAATATTTATATTTTACAAATCTAATATCAATGACTCCACAATGATGTCAAGCACATCCCTTTAACTGCCAGGACGTAATTACACTGACTCATGGGTTTTCACAAGTTTTTAACTGCAACATACAAAACTTAATGTTCAGTTCTGCATTGTACATGCATGTACTTTTTACTCAACCATGACTATAACAGGGCACTATTACAGGGCAATCTAACTTGTGAGCCATGTGTGAAAAATTAAAACCACAAAGGGGTATATTTACTAAGCAGTACAATTACAGTGCGATTGGAAAGTGGAGATGTTGCCCATAGAAACCAATAAGATTCAAGCTCTCAGTTTCATTTTACACACTGGAGAATGTAAACTAGAATCTGATTGGTTGCTATGGGCAACATCAGGGCTCGAAGTGGGGGTGTATACGGGGGTATGCCATACCGGCACTTCTCCCACTGATGTAATTGAAAAACCTCAAATCCCCATTGACTTCCATTATATTCAGTGTTTCCATACCGTCACTTCTAAATGTCCATACCCCCACTTCTAATTTTCCACTTCGACCACTGGGCAACATCCCCACTTTTCAATCTCACCGCTTAGCAAATTTAGGCCAAAGGGCC
>JABWIB010000511.1:30293-42110 GCA_016617825.1 Platyplectrum ornatum
ATTCATTTTACCTCCCCTGCAATTCTACATGGTTTTGCCCATGAGAGTGTAACTCATGAGTGTAAGTCATGAGAGTGAAAAGCTGAATCCAGCCCAAAGTGTTCAACATATTGTTGTAGGACAAGAATCAGACATATTTTTGCTTATTTCACATAGTGTTACATACATTGTACAAATAAACTCTGGACTCTGCGACATGCGTGAAATTATAATGAAGGCTAGGGAGACATGAGCAGTGATAACTAGTCAGCAGGTGAACCCCAGGCTTATCAATTCTTTGACTTGACATGTGTGAAGTTGACTGGAGTATGCACTGAATTAACCCTGACTAATTCACTCCTAGTGCTGATCTGTTGTTAAACGCATATATTCTACTGGAATTACTTCAACATCAAGC
Source organism: Platyplectrum ornatum (assembly GCA_016617825.1). Lineage (NCBI taxonomy): Eukaryota > Metazoa > Chordata > Amphibia > Anura > Limnodynastidae > Platyplectrum > Platyplectrum ornatum. The sequence goes on from JABWIB010000511.1 coordinate 30,691, forward strand.
ATTCATGGAAAGGCTATTCCTAAAGTATGTCCTAGGGGGTTTAGAATACCTGGCAGGAGGGAACACAAATGAAAATGCTAAATGTTCTTTTAAATCAGTGCGAGCAATTCTGCAGGAAACTAGACAACCAGAGGAGCCAGAATATATTGAAATAACCCAGGTCTCTGGGAGGTCACTCAATTAAGAGGGCTTACAAAAAAAATGCAAGGAGAAAAAAGTCTTGAGAAATATTGCATTAATTTAAAAGTGCAACATGAGAATTCGAAGGGATTCATTTCCTTCTGGTACCTTTTCTTCTTTTTGTGTACCTCATTGGGTATTGTGAATCAAGGACTCCAAACTGGTAATACTCATAAACTGATCTGCCCATTTGCCTGAGGCATCCAACCTTTGGCTCTGTGTGCTATAGAATTACTGTACAATTCAATGGTCTGAGGCTTGATAGATGTGTACTATAATTTCTGCCTACCAAGGAAATCACTTATGTGTAACTCAGTACCACGAGAAGCAAGAACGCAAAAAAGAGGATCTTAATCTGCAAATATGTTGACTTGATTAAAACAAATAAACAGCAAATGTTTGGATAAAGCTTTATAATGTCATGGCCTGTTTTAACCTGTGTTATGTAAAGCAATTATCAGTGTAAATGTTTTATGAATTGTATATAGTTCAAGTATTTTCATTTATTATTATGTTAAAAATGACATAATTATTTATTGCAAAACAATATTAAATGAATTTATAATGTCTTTCTATCTATCTATCTATCTATCTATCTATCTGTCTGTCTGTCTATCTATGTACCATGTATGTCTCTATTAAAATCTATATATCTATCTAACTATCCATCTTTCTATCTGTGTATTATCTGTATATCTATCTATCTATCTATCTATCTATCCATCTATCTATCTATCTATCTATCTATCTATATATCTATCTATTAAAATCTATCTATATATCTATCTAACTAACTATCCATCTTTCGATCTGTGTAATATATATATATATATATATATATATATATACATATTTTTTTATTTTTTTCTCTGTATCTATCTATCTATCGATTTATCTATCTGTCTATCAATCAATCAATCTATCCATCTATCTATTTATCTATCCATTCATTTATTTATTTATTTAATCTATCTATATATCTCTATCTACTATTCATCTTTCTATCTGTTTATTATCTATATATCTGTTTATGATTTCTGTCTATATCTATCTATCTATCTATCTATCTATCTATCTATCTATCTATCTATTCAAATGGTAATCTAGCTACTCAAGGATATGTCCTCATAATTAATATGGCTAACAAGCATTGGTAGTCATTTATCTCATTATGCTTTCAAGTTCAACATCATACAGGTAGGTGACAAATGGCAATAGGAATGAGGGTCACTGCAGACTGCATGTAATTATTATCTAGCAGTTAAATAAAGATGTTTATAAAATATGTTAAATAGCTAATATGAATAACTCTGTTTCTTTTTATGAGTCACAGAATACGCAAAATAGTACTTGTTGCTATAGCAAAAAGCTTCTAATTCATTGGTCCGTTTAAGGTGAATTGTATTCCGTGGAACTATTTTCGTTTACATTTCAGACGGATTGTTTTGTTTTGGCTTTTTTGTTCATTTCTAATTGTTTTGCTGGTTTGTTATTTTACATCTCATCCACTTAAACAATTAATTTCTCATGTAAGCATCCCCCCATTTTCCCACACTAGCAGCCAAAGCTTGTAGCAATCATCTTGCACATGAAAGGGATCTTTCTCTCCAGGCTATTGTACAAATGTGCACAATATGAGCAGTTAGAGTATACTGTGTGCATGTGTTTATAGATGCACATCAGACTATCATGCAGACGCACCTATTACAAGCTGCATAATTGCTTATATTTATTTCAAGTTTGGAGGCATACTGTTGTCATTAGTTTTGTAATTTATTCTTTAGTGCCATGCAATGTCGCTGCATAAGCAATAGTTTAAGCATGATAAACACCACCTGAATTGAAAATGTCAGTGGGCTATAATTGTGTATATGTTTATGAGACTGTGGCATCTACAGCACCCTTGTATAGTAAGAGGACATTGTAATTGGAACTAACCACAATAGTAAGTAGTAAATTAAAACATGCAAAACACACATAAACAGCTTAAGGTTTTCCTTTGTAGAGATGCATTCTGCTATCCACTATTGAAAGGATTATTATGCTACAGGCGTAGTAAAACAGGGACATACAAAACTGATCCAATTGTAATCTGCTCTACTCTGTGAATAATGCATGTCTGGTACCTACACAGTATTACCATATATATATTCCAAATGCTTCTATGATGGATGTGCTATATCAATGTTAAAACCGACTTTAATGCAAATTATACATAAATGTAAAGGTAAGTACTTCAAAATATAGCAATTTAAACAGCAATAATAAACAGCAAGGTTATCCTAGTAATTCTTTAGATAGGCCAGAACTAGACAGATAGACTAGAAAGTGAGAAAGAAAGCAAATGATGAGGACACTATGAAAGGGATAGGAGAAGCAATTCTGGGCCATCTTCCATGTATTTTATACACAGGCCCCAGGTATTTAGTGAGAGGATGGGCCACCATTGCAATGCTATCCTCTAAATTGTGTGGTGGGGCAAGGCAATGTTGTTTTCAGGCCTTTATCCTAGTGACAATCAACAACAAAACCTGAATATCTTATTGTTGCATTATGACACATTCTAATTTAATATGTATCATTCTCCTTTCAATGCATCAGGACCTGCAGATCCTGTTCTATATGTTGCAATGTGTTGCATGAATCAGTGACTATGTTGGTGCTTTAAAACATGTACAGTTAATGTAGTTAATGACATGCAAGGTTGGTCGGGAAGTTATTTTGTTTTGGAGGAAGAGACACTACAGATACTTTAACACATAACAATGAAACACCCCCTGAGAATCTGGGAGGTCTGAGGCAGGATGACACACATCAAGCAGGTGACAAGGGTTATCAGTGCTCAATTATATCCGGTGTAAATCTTGGCACCTTTTCTTCTCTTTTACCTCCCACTTTCCTAGGTTATGATTGTGAGTCTTCCACCATTTACCTGACTTGGACCTGACTTGAAATACAGTCTATTTTTTCCTGTGAACCCTGATGCAACATAGAGGCATGGGTCAAAGAATCCCAGACTACTAGAACAATTTTGGAATAGGTCACACGGTAATTAGAATAGTCAGAACTAAGGCTAATCTAACTGTTTATGCATTATGAATGCCCAAAACTGCATGGGAGTATTTTAGCAAAGTGTGCATTAGGGTTCCACAATGTATCTTGTTTAAACTTTATAAAGAAAACTTTTGATAACATTTTTATGTTATGCTTATGTCCACTCTGACTAATGCTAATGGAAAAATAATAAAATAGCTCTCTTTACATTAATTAAATGGAAAAAGTTCCATATAATTTATGAATAAATGTGTAATATATATATATATATATATATATATATATATATATATATATATATATATATATATATATATATATATATGCGAATAAAAAACCCAGAAACACAGCTTAAGAAAGCTACTGAATACTGAATTACTCATGTAGTTAACCTAAAAGTTCAAGCACCAGTTATGCTTTATAAAGAAAATCTCAACCCTTCCCCCTACAGGCTTTGTAACAGATCACAAGATCAAAATGTACAACTGCAACCTAACATGTTGCATGCATCAGTTCTAGAAAGGCCATGCACATGGAAACAATCCTAAAACTACACTTATTTCCATATATTCCAAAATAAAAGAGCCATGTGTGCTATGAGCGTAACTCAGTCTGTTCTGTTAACCTCCATAAAAGCAATCTTTTGTTTTGTTTTATATTTCTTAATTGGAAATATATATTAAAAAAAATATATAAAATATATGGTAAATACATTTTGTTGTGCACAAATATTTGACTGTCCTCTAGTAATGCTATGTGTTTTGAAAGGTGTATCTACAATTTGGCAGAATTGTGTTGTAGCAGGAGCACCCACCCAGGGCATCGATCTCACTAACCACTAGTGGTCAAACATCCCCATGGTACCCAGGCCCTTCTGCTTTGCATTTTCCAAACCCCCAGCCAACCTTGCCCCCATTGTCAATGACAAGTGGCTCACATCAGACAGCCGTTCAATAATTTGTACAGGCTCTACATAGGGAGGTCACAGAGCAGGTGGGGTACGGCAAAAAAAACTAATAAATTGGGGATAAGGTCACACAATGGGACAACACTTCAACAATTACTGTTAGTGCAGACACAAAATAAGTGTAACAATGTTTCTACACCCAGGATTTGGGCCATACTACACCCTTCCATTAAATTGCAATAAGTAGAGGATAGAAGCAGGGAAGATGTTTCTGAGTCCTTTACCAGACCATAGGGTGCATAGGGTGCCTCATGGCAGCAAGTCCGTAGGCCAGGTGAAGCAGAAGTTCCATTCCAAGAGGTCCAAATAGTCTGCAGCATGGGCCTGCACCTCAGATTTTGTTTTCTGCAACCCAAACTTGTTGAGCTTGGGCCCCCCATTCTTTGTGACAACTCTTCTGTGACTTACAGCGTTTTCTCTCCATTCTTCCTCATCTTGGCACATCCGAGCCCCTTCTAGGGGCCTTCACTAAGCGTGGTGATCTCTTCCTCCTTAGCTGACAAAAATCACTGTGACCTCCTCTGTCCATACATTACTAGAGGGGCTCTTAATCCAGTTTGCAATCTGGCCACATCTGGAACACTTCAGTGTGGCACTTAACCCATTTCAATGTGACATTTGAAGCTACTGTGTCGTGATTGCAGTGACTCACATATGGTTGGTCAGGGTACTCTGCACAAAACGACCCTGCCAGTTTTCTCTCTGCATCTGACATGACAAATCTGTCATTCCCCTTTCTGACATCTGACCTGGCCCACCTGAGTCTGTACCTCTCTCTATGAGCTCCCTTCCACTCTATCCTCTGAAGTCCCAGGCCCCCTTCCAAACTTACCCCTACTGTCTGTCTGTCCCCATGCATGACAGTGCCAGAGCCGACACTCACCTTTGGCTTCACCACAGAGGAATGTACCCAATGATAGGGCTGGTTTATCCTGCCGACTATTCAAACTGTGGTGTGAAGACCTGCCAAGGGCAGTGACAACAGTACCCACTATTGGCCAAACAACCTCAAGGTGCCCAGACCCCTCTCCTTCCTGTTTCCACAACCCCCAGCCAACCTTGCCCCCATGGCCAATGACAAGGAGCTCACATCTGACAGTCACTGGCTCCTCAACGCTGCCACTTAGCCACCCTTATATGCAAGCATGCCTGGTTCCTCCTAACCTCCAGGAGGTTGGGCTCTCCATTGCAGTGTTTTCCTCGTTGTAGACGGTCTCAGAATCATTTCCCCAGGACAATGATTCCCCATCCCCACCACTGCCACCACACCTGCCGTTGCATCTTGTAGCTACTGCATGGTGGTCATAGCATCTCACACATTTGTGTCACTTACATTACATTACAATACAGCAACATTGGCTTCAAGACTGCTTTCTCTATGCATAAGTGGAAAGCTGCAACACATCTACAAAAAAGTGAAGACAGAGCTCTTACCAAACAGTATTCAGTTATGTTCTTTAGTATTTGTATATTACACCTCACTCTCTCACTTTTAAATTACTTTGGATTGGACTCCTGTATGTTCAACAACCAGAATTCCTCCACAAGAGACAAATATTTTTGTCTGCGTGATCCTCATGCCCTGTCCTTCCCATACCAAGTTTGTCTGTACACTGTACACATGGCAACAAGTAACACCTTTTCACTTTAAAGAATTGTTTGGCATTTTCATAAGTAGCCTAGCCTAACATATTAGAGCATGAATCTGGTTCTTTGGCACATAACAAATTTAATTTCTATTGGGCATATATCAGGGAGTACTAATACTAAATTGGTTTCTATTTAGAATACTATTTAATACTATAATTAGTCTAAAAAGATTTAATTACTGTTTAAATACAATAGAACCCTGTTACTAAAGATTATAAGCTTACTCATCTTTATGAAGAATAAATATTGTCTGGCATAAGGATTGTGAGGGACCTCCAGGCCAGTCACATATTTTACATATTGTACATATTGAACAAATCAGTGTGCCAATGGTATGATTCTTTTCTTCTCATTAGTATTATTTTTAAATGTCCCTAATAAGCTAAATGTTATTCCTATCATTTTCTAATTTTGAAATAAAATTTTGGCAATTGCATGCATTATTTCTATTGAGTTTAGCCAAGTAAATTGTGATGTTTTTCTGTAAAGAAATTAGTTTTGTTTTTTATATATTAACATTATTAATGTTTCATATTTTTTTTTATTGGCTAGATATCTAGAACAGGAATTTCATAATAGGCTAGAGTCATGGGAGAATCTTAGTAAATCAGTATGCATTTTTGTAGTTGATGGTATAGAGAAGGGGCTATTTAAGTAATGATTTAAGTAATGATCAGCTCACATCAATTATTTCTCACTGCATGGATGCCCATGTGTACCTTTCCTCAATGCCTCCCTAAAAGATGTGCATTTCTTCCCAGGCCACTTCTTTTAGGTGGTGTCTTTTTAATTCTCATGTAAAAATGTTTTTTAAGACCCCTTCTTAAAATTGCACTATGATCTTCACATAGAATATTCACCCATGATATATGATTCCCCCTCAATCGGAAATCCTTCATTAGGTTCCAGACCAGATCTAAGCTGGGAGTCTGCTGCACAAGCCTGCGTGGTGAGCAATTCTGCTCAAAAAGGGCTGGATTCAGCTTTTCACTCTCATGACTTACACTCATGACTTACAGTCTCATGGGCAAAACCATGTTGAATTGCAGGGGAGGTAAAATGAATGTCAGTGTGTGCATGCAGGGAGAATACTTTATTGTTGCATGTTGCACACAGATACTGAGCAGCATTACTGTTACACTGTTATTACACTTGTGCTGGAAACATCATCTCTCACCTCTAACGCTGTTTGCAGCTAACTAACTAGTTGTGATNTGATTGCAACTAATTAAATTTACCTCCCCTGCAATTCAACATGGTTTTGCCCATGAGAGTGTAATAGCCATGAGAGTGAAAAGCTGAATCTGGCCCAAAGAGGCAAACATTTTGTAAATCTGGCTTTTTTAGGCGCTTTTCCAAAGTGCATAATCAATAAGGCCTAATCTGCCAAAAAGTCTTCAATAATGTGATTTTTGTTAAATTTCCAGTTAAGGCAACGCCATGGTATGTTTTAGAATGGTCAACATATCAACCACAGTATTCTCTATGCTGCATGTTGCAAATTCACTGAACTTTAAACCAATAGACATCGCTGTTGTTTTACCAAAAGAACAAAAAAATGTAATTTAGTGAATACATTGCTTTGGGAAACAAAACTCCAACCTAAAGGTTGCAATATTCGTTGGATTTAAAATGCCAAAAAAAACTATTTTGACGATACCCGATAAGCTGATCTCCCCACTGCCTTGCGCCCATTAGGATCAGGCTAGCAATGATTGGATCATGATTGGACCAGTGTGTTTTTGGCCCATTTTCCATGAATTTTTAGAAATAAGTTTATGCTTTATACTATACAGACAATACTGTATACAAACAACTTTCTTCTGATCAGCACAATTATTATATTTGGTAGGGCCCGTATTTTACTTAAACAAAAGTTATAGAATTAATAACCTGACCACCCCTCTAGCAGCGATAAGATCAACTGAAGGGTTTGGAAGTATTTTGTCTACACCTTATTTATGTTTGAGTCTCTCTTGAGTGAACACCACAGTTCAGGTCATGTCAAAACAGTTTAGAAGAGTTAAAGTCTGCACTTTCCTGCCACCATTTCTATTGTAGATATACTAGTTGTCCTGCCGGACTCATGTTTTATTTACACCATAAATAAAGCAGATAACGGAATTAAAAAAACAAAAAAAAAAACAAGCCTATAGTTTACACCATCAAGAATTCATTTATCCCTCAATGATTGTGTTTCCTTGACAGCACTTAAATACAAAGATAGTCAAACCAAGATATCACAAGATGAAAGTGTTTTCACTAAAAATAAACGTAATGTATCATTTTTGTACACATACCTTACAGGTCCTGAAATCTGTAGAGGTTCCGATCAACATTGTCCTGATTCTGGCAGGCAGTAGTTTTGAAGTGTATATGAAAGCATCATTCACATGCACTGGGACACACACTGGTACATTTAATGGGATAAAAGAAAATAGCATCAAACTAGAAGTAATGTCGAAATGTAACAGTCTGTTAATGAAATAACATTAAAAACCCTGTATATTTTTAATTTCATTATTTTGTAATAGGTTGCACAGAACTTATTGTTAGTACCTATGCAGTGTGTCATTTAAAACTATTCTTTCAACTTCAATTACAAAGTGATTTTATACTTTATTACCACGATGGGACAAGTATAATTTGCGAATATTTTAAATGTGTCTTACCAGAATTTAAACTATTAAATAGAGTAGAAAAACTTAATAGTAAAAAAGTATTTTTATTACTGTATTACCCTTTCCAATGGTCCTGGACATGTTCACTTAAAGCATTAAAATATTTAAATAGGTAACGCTTTCCATCAATGGCTCTATTTTACCTAGAATTACCTTACACTAAAGGATTATTTCAGTTTCCCTTTTCGAGTGTAATAGGCAACTGAGTTCCCTTGGGGAGCTTTAAGGAGACAGCACACAGTGTAACCTCACTCATGCTTTCATGACACCAAATTGCCACCCCCAGAATGCCAGATATTAGGATAGCATTTGAAAGTGTCAATCAAGTTACAAAGAAGATGAGGGCAGGGAAATGTGGGCACTATTGATGGTGATTCTTTCCCTTAAGAACAGAGACCTCCCTCAACCCCCACTGCTTATTACCGTAGAAGACATTTCCCGCTTCTGTCCATCTAAGAGACTGTTGCTGGTAATGACATAGCCCAACACCATTCTCTCAAGCTAGGTTTGACATTAAGAAGAAACGGTTGACAGCTTCACAGTAAAGAAGGTGTTGGCTGTAGCCTTCAATTTCTTGTAAACATCCTAGATACCTATGTTGAAAGTGTTTTTGATGTCCACTAACCATTGATGTCACAGGCAACCACCTAGTCTTCCTTAATGATGGTTTGACAGGAAGGGTATTATAGAAGTGTTCATGGACATGCCATCTAATTTTATACTCACATAAACAGTTACAAATATTAATTAAACAACACCATCTAAAGGCAGTTTGCATACTAGAATTAAAGGCTTCTGGAAGTCCTCAATGTTTGAGTAGATAAGTAGAAAAGGCACTTCTCAGAAGTAAGACTTAAAAGTAGTAGAGCCTGAGATTCTATTTCTAAAGTAAATTAAATACAAGTTTATCAAAATAAAAAGGTATAAAAATATTTGGATCAGCAAAGCAATAAGAAGTACACTAAAAGGATATAAGCTTGATACTCAAATTCGCTCAAATACACAACTGACATAATTTATATAATTGCAGGGAGTATTCTGTGTGTGTCTGTCCTTTATAAATGTGTTCTGAAGTCACTGCTGTGCATTACCACTACTGGGAGCACTAATGAAGTTCAGAGGATGAGCTTGGTTTAGACTTTAAATACATGTACTTTAAACAGAGATCTCCTTATGCTGTTTTGAGTTTTGACTTAAACATATTTAAGTCCATAGGCTGGACTTCAGGAATATCGAAAATTTACTAAGCAGGGAGACTGAAAAGTGGGCATGTTGTCCATAGCAACCAATCAGCTCTCAGTTTCATTTTACATACTAGGAATGTGATTTCGAATCAGATAGGTTGATATGGGCAAAATCCTCATTTTTCAATCGCCCTGCAATCTCCTTGCTTGGTAAATTTAGGCCCATATGTTCCATATTTCTTCTCAATTGAGTTTAAATGATTTCACTGTTATCTTTAATGTCCTCCTATTATTATTGTCTCTTTATTATGAAGAGGTTTTTATGTTGTTAGTTTTTTGTTTTTTGTTTTTTTAAATACACTATAGAAGCCTATTATGGGCCAAAATAAGGGAGAAACAAAGAGTTATATGCAATCAATGACATTGACTGTATGAACCATAATAAAGCTCTTTATTTCCCTTTAATTGTGCTCAAATTATTCATCATGATTGAAGCTCAAATAGTATAGAGCCCTTTTATTATGGATAATATAGAAAGATATTATGGGAATAATGAATAATGTATCCAGATCTCCATGTGACATCTGACCTGTGGGAGAGGGGACTGAACTGCCCTGTCACCCTCCTCTCTCGTGTAGGGATTGCAGGGGATAGAAGAGCTTACATTGCCTTGCCTTAAATGCTTAACTGACCGCATGGACCACTGATCCCCCAAAACCTGCCTCTAATGTAAAATTACACCCATCTAGCGTAATTTAGGTGGGCACGATAGATAGATAGATAGATAGATAGATAGATAGATAGATAGATAGATAGATAGATCTAACAATCCAGTGATTGTACTTTGGGGAAAAAAACATTTCTTTGGAACATAGACACCTAGGAAAACAAAAGGCCATGTTGTAAATAAGGTTATTTGCAAAACTGTTAAAATTATAGGGAACCTAGACTTTCCTAAGCAGCATTCGTTAGCATAAGAACAAAATGACAAGACCAAATTCCGATTGAGGCTCTCTGCATGGGATCTAAACCCAGTAGGGTGTCCAGTTTCTATCCTGGCCTGAGGGAGCAACACACCACTACAAAAGTTCATCAAAAGCAAACACAGGCTCAGGCTCTGCACATAGCATGGAGAATGAGGAAGGTATCGCTGGGTCAGGACCTTTGACAGAATCCTGCAATAAAGTAATAAGTGAACACAGTTGCTATTTTATAAATATATCTCAAATGATAGCTTTATAATCTGCCGCTGGGTAAATGATGCTACCCATGTATTGCTATGCTTACCTGCTGCTTCTGTTTTTCTTTGCAACTAATCAGACATGACTCTTCAAAGAATATTTCCTAATGTTTGTATTGTCTGTCAGAGGGCTCATCCAGATGAGCCCTTTTTCTTGTTATGTTCCATGTCTCTTGATCTCTGTACAATGGCCTTTGAGCTGTGCACACAGACATAACTTAAGTATAAGGTACATACATGGAAATGGGAAGATGTCTGAACTACTTCTCACTTTCCCTTTTCATACAATGGGCCTGAGTTTATCAGGACAGACGTTCTCCACATGCCGCAAGCAGAAACTGTGTGAGCATGCAGAGAACATTATGAACTGGTTTTTATACAATCAACTTCACATCCATGGGACCAGGGGCGTAGTTAACGGGTCATGGGCCCCGGTGCAAAAGGTCAGTTTGGGCCCCCCCCCC
>JABWIB010000511.1:42755-94915 GCA_016617825.1 Platyplectrum ornatum
GGCGTGACTTCAGGAAGTCCTTTTAGCACAGGGTAAATCTAGCATCTACCCTGTAGTATCGGTCGCGCGGTGCCGCGATCGCGTCTTTTTTTTTTTTTTTTAACTTTCTGGTTCTGAGGGATTGAAGGATCAGTTGATCCTCNAATCCCTCTTTCATCCTTGTGGGCCCCCACAGCTCAGGGGCCCGGTCGCATTCGCGACCGCTGCACCCCCTATCGCTACGCCACTGCATGGGACTTCACTCCTTCTTACAGATTGATTAGGCCTAAGAGGCAAATATTTTCCCTTCTGTGTAGAGATATATAACCCTGCTGCCAGATTTAGTACCAGACAAATTTAAATTACTTAGGGGTATATTTACTAAGCGGTGAAATTGCAGTGAGATAGGAAAGTGGGGATGTTGCCCATAGCAACCAATCAGACTTAAGATCTGAGTTTCATTCTACACACTGGAGAATATGAACTCAAATCTTATTGGTTGCTATGGGCAACATCCCCACTTTTTAATCTCACCACTTAGTAAATATATCCCATGGACATGAATTCCATCCAGGTACTGTGGCACCATGGTGACAATGGGGCTTTTTCCAATTGTAGCTATGTGAGAAGACGCTCTTAGCGTTTATTAAGAGCAGGCCCATTTTTTTTCATAGTTTAAACAAGAGGAGAAAAGATTTTTCTCTAATAGGTTCACTATGTTTTCTGTCCTATTCTGATACAGATTTTTAACTTTAGGCCAACAGTAAAATTAAGTTTGTTACTGATGTCAGCTTCCTGCATCTAACTTATCCCAACCTGCTGCTGTTATCAAATTGTGAAATCCGTCCTCTAGCCTGCATCATTAACTGCATAAGTCATACTACTACCACTGGTCCTGTACCTTTACCATTACTAATGGAATATATTATACATAATATTTCACTAATATTAATATAATCCAAAAATGTTACACAATGTACATTCACTCAGAACCTTTTGAAATTATCTATATGAAAGCTTTGGGCATGCAAAGTTGATAAATTTGGTTTGGTACAGTAAATTTGGGTTGGTGCAGTTTTAAAATTTGGGTTGATATAGTTTTAAATACACAATGGGGCAGACTGGATGGGCCATGTGGCTCTTATCTGTTGTCACCTTCTATGTTTCTATGTCTCTATAAAAGCTATCAAATAATGCTTAGATCAAAACTCTCTATACCTTTATGCTGTTTATTAAATACTTAATTACTTATTTTTCATTGTAAATTTCCCAAATTCAAAGGAGAACCTGACCTAAGTCTACTGATAATTGAATAATAAGTCTGTACGCTGTTATCTGGTAAACTGATCATTTTAAAGGAAAATTACACTACATAATAGAATGTAAGATTATTTAACAAAAATATATGGCCAGCCTCAACAGAGTACTATCATGCGAATGTGTTAAGTGTTCATATAGTGTCACATTTATCAATTCATTTTAACTTTTCAATTATACTTTCAGTATACAGAGACATGAGACATTAGTGATGACGTTGATAGGGCAATGATGAACAGGCTTCCAATTGCTGCTATTGGTGTAAACAGTTTTATATATTTCACTTTATAAAGAGTTGGAGGGTATCTGTAAACATTACATTAACAAGACTCAGTATTTTAATTGTGTCATTGTGTTATGTCACATGTCTTCTATGTGCAGACCCTATGACTATCCGTATTAGTTCTTTATCATTCGTTATTATTTATTGCTTATAGAAAACTTTACTGTTTTGTTCTTTTTCTATCATGCTTTATAAGCTTTCCATTATTTAATTTACAATGTCTGGTTTACTGCCCGCATTCACAAACCTGGAATTCCAGATATTGCAGAAGTTTTGATACCTTTTTATTTATGTTGGGCATTCTTAATGCAGGATCGCAATAGATGGATGGTGGCACTTTCCGCTCTTTGTCAGTGTGTATGAAAACGCAGCATACTTCCAGTAGGGATCTGGGTCCTTTGGATGCAAGCAGTGGAGTTTGATTTGTACAGCACTTATACTAGATGGGAAGCATTTAGCTTTTATAGTGAGAATGTTATATGCAAGTGGCATGCGAAATCGTGTGTTGCTAACTTTCTGTGCATGGACCAGCCAGATGTTACTAGGTCGATATCCTTGTGGATGGATCATATTTCTATACTCAGGGAGTGTGATTAATTTTTTTGCATGCCCGCATGGGTTGTGGCCACACATACCGATGATGCACTGTGGGCAGAATTAGGTACCTACTTGCGGATCTTCATCAGCATGGAAGGTTGGATATAGCAAGTATATAGCACTGGATCCCTGCTGCACTGAGAGCTCTGAGCACCACTAGATCCAGTTATTGCAGATCCAATATTGCAATGTAAGATAATTTATTTTATTGACCATAAAAATAGCAAATACTTACTGGGTCATATGTAGACATGCCTTTTTCTTTCAATTTAGTGTAAATAATGTTTCAAGTGTCAGTTTAAACATTATGTGGCTGATCCAGATCTGCACTCGTGTACACCTGTAAATCATGTTGTAATGTGAGGGGTGCAAATTAACTAAAAATATTTAGAATACTTTGCTTTTGATCTAGAGTGCGTTTGTCTGTTTTGCAGGTGGAAGGTGGACACACTGCTGCCCATAAACCTCATCTTGCATTGCGCAGTAGCAGTGTAAGGTGAAAAATGACAATTTGTCCGTAAAAAAAACCATACATCTTAGAAAAAGTGTATTTTAATAAAATATTTGCATAAAATGGTGTTAGATATAAAATAATAATTCATATATATATATATATATATATATATATATATTTACGCTAGAATAGCAGCAAGAAACTGATACTATACCTTGGCATTGATGATACTGCTTAAAAAAAGCATTTAAATACTATTTAAAATACTGCTAATGCTAACTTAAATAAAAAAAAAAAAAAAAACATTTAAATAAGTAGCATACACAGCTGTACCACAGCCTCTGCCCATATGGTTCCCACTGCAGGGGTTTCACTCTGCCCTTTTTCCCTATATCCTATCCAGAGTTCCATTTTTATGTGGAATAACCAGTGGTGGTATTCAGCCAGTTCTAACAGGTTCTGCAGAACCTATACCACATATAGGTATCAGTTCTTAGAACCGCTTGTTAATGGGAAGAGATGTATGGACTTGGTTTAATGAAAACCAATACATGGGGATATACAATGCACAATATAAAGGATACACCATGTACAATGCAGGGGGATCAAGGTTAGCACTATGGTTTTCTTTAAAACAATTCTATTTTCACCCGATTGACGCTGGAAAGGGGCGGGACTTTGGTGGAATTGGGGCGGTACTTAAGTGGAGCCGTGGCACATAGAACCTGTTGTTAATTTATTTGAATCCCACCACTGGGAATAACACAACTCTGAATAGAAAGTACACTGCCTGCACCTTCGCTATAAACTCTAGATCAGGTCCACAATTTACATACTGCATATCTTTATGAGTAAATTATAGTTGATCTAATTCTGTTTACATGGTATATTTGCCTTCCCTCATAGTTTAATGTTTGGTTTTGGCCAGGTCTATACTTTAGCTGGGCATCCATTGTGGATGCCCAATATAATTTCTAGTGGAAATTGTTACCAACAAATGGGGAAATTGCCCCATCTTTGGACCATCCACTAGTAAGATAACATTCTTGTGGTGTCCATTAAAAAATGTAAAAAACCTGTAACCTTTTAGCAGCCGTGGCTGGGCACCGGAGAGGTGCCCATCTGTTCCCGCAATCCTCTGGCCATTCCTGATTTGACGGAAAGGACGTTCTCTATGTATGACAGCGTCGCACATACAGAACATCCTCTCCGGCTACAACGGAAACTCCTAAACTCTGGATCTATTAACATGTGGTTAATGCAGATTTTGAAGCAACACCAAAAAGAAGTAGTTTTGCACCTTTAGAAAACAATGTAGGGAGAGAAAATTAATACTATGTTATCAAAATATGTTAAGAAGTGACTTTTACTAACTCAACTCTAAATTATAGTTAAACTTCATATATTCCAAGTTTGTTTCCTCTAAGGAAATTCAGTTAGTATATCTCTGCATGCGAATAAAATGTATAAATATCTCAAATGGCACCATGGCTTTCCCAGGTGTGTATTTGCTTATCTCTTTGTGGATCAGACCATATATGAATTGTAACCCAATACATATTATTTATTAATTATTTACACTATTTGTTTGATGTCTTCCAAGACACATTAATTTTTAACGTGCATTGATTGATTGACTAATTCATTAATTAGTCAAAGATATTACCAGTGATATATTACTCAGCTCACACAAGTAGAATTTCAACAAACTATAAATGACCCTGTTATAAAAGGAAGGTTTGCTGTGGCCAAATATAATAATAAACAATTAGGTTGGTATAGCTGCTATAGCTGAAGGCATGCCAATGTATAATAACATGCCTTGGAAAAGATGTCCTCCCCATTTATTAACTGGAGCCACCCTGCTATTTTATATGTTCTCTCCATTCATCGCACTTGCATTCATTATTAATCCTTAATCTTATGTTATTATTATTATTATTATTAGTGTTTATTTATAAGGCACCACATAATGTCCACAGCGCTGGACATAGTGAAAGTACATACATAGCATGGGGTACAGTGTAATGGTATACAATACAATAACATGAAAATATATATATAGCATGGGGGTACAATGCCATAGCATACAGTAACAAACATGGAATACATACATAGAATGAGGGCAAGATTCAAGTTTGTATTGCCATGCAATCCTAATTTCTGCCAGATCTCTTAAATCTGGGTCCTATTTTCTATGTATACCTAGTTTAAGTACATAGCATCTTCAGATATTTTTGCTTATCCTTCATTAACACAAATTATACAAAGAGCTTTATTTAATAAGATATATTGAGTACTGAGTTGGTTGATCATAGGTAGTTCCTCATCTGTATTTACGAGAATATTTCACATTTAAAGGTATGCAAGTCTAGTTTTTTTTTTCATTCAGTTAATAATATTGATGCGAGCATTAGTATTTAAGAAAGCAGGTATATTAATTACCTGAATGGTAGTGATCCTCATTAAGTGACACTATATAATAGTCTTAGTATATTCAATTGATGCCTTTATCACCTAAGGCAATATGGGAATGGAAGAATAAGGCAAGGATTAGCATATGGAAGGTGAGGTTAATCCCTGTAATTTCTTACCTCCCCATCTATCTTAGCTATGTTTACTTTGTGAAATGACAATCCTATTTCAGTATGGTGGGACATGACAGTTCTCTTCTCAAATGAAGTGTCTTTACTCTGGTTGGAATTTTGGTATATGTTTAAGAATGCATCTATAAATCACACCTTCCAATATCTATTTTGGGTTAAAATTCCAATATCCCAAGAAAATGAGTGAATGGTTATGAAAGGGAAATCAGTAAAAGTGTAAATCTAGATATGGTTTTTCTTCTCAGAATATTAAACATATAACTTAAATTTATATTTATTTAATATTTCCAAAGTATTTAGTTTTTTTAAGTCTTATGTCTCATTGATGTTCTCATAGCTGCATAGCTTCATCCCACTAGATCATATTTATAACTGGCAATAATATAAACTGAATAATATTACTGTTGGTATACATTACATATGGGAGTTCATACATACAATTCAGAGGTTTAAGGGCATATAATCATAGTTTTTTTTATTGTTAATTAATTAGTTTCCTTTGCTGGCAAAATGATTTAATCCATGTTTTTTCAGACACATGTCCCTTGGGGATGCAGCCAAATAAATACAGTTAACAACAGTGTGAGCATAGCCATATAAAGTGTGAAGTGTGTTAAGAGTCCAGGAACAAGTTGAGTGAGTGTACCCATGAGCCAGAGTCAGACTCCAGTAACATTCACCTATAACCAAGAAGTAAAAAGCCAGATGTGGAGTATTTACTTTCCCATCAAGTCAAATGATTCAGGAAAGGGCTCTCTATGGGAAAATAGGACCCATAACTGCATATAGAAAAAGTTTGCCTGTCTTTAGCACTTTCCCCCCCAAGCACTGCCCACCTCCCATTGTAATTTACTTGCACACTTAATCTTCAGGCTTTCTTTTCAGGAGAGGAGGGGGGAGAGGGATAGGGGGAGGTTAAAATCAGTGACATCGGTATAGTGAGGGGAGTCTGACAGAAGCAGGCAGAGAGACTACGCAGCCAGCTTTACAGTAACCTATAGAAGACACTGTGTCCTCACCAAGTGGATTGCTACAGTCTATGTGGGTGTCATAGCTTAGCATAGGGAGACCACCCTCTGCCTGGAGAGCTGACTGATAACTTGGGAAGACTATGGATGTGCTGTGCCAGTAGTCTGTGTGCCATATACCTGCTTCTGGGGTGACACCACCGATGGCTATTCCCCTTTGTAGGACACAGATCTGAGAGGAGGTGAGTGGCTTGCTGTCAGATGTTTGGAGAGTGACAGATGAGTCCCGTGTGTCCAGTAACACATGTGTACTGGATGTGGCTCCTGTGGTTCTGGTTCGGATCTCTACTCACAGAAACTTAATATGCTACCTGCATCACACTGGGGGACTGGTGACATTGCCACATCTCCTGCAGGGTCCTCTGCCTATCTCACCATGCAGGAATAGTGCTCCCTTATCAGCCTGTTCCACTAATTGTCCTGTCCACATATCTCTGGAGCTCCTTGTGGATTGTGTTTGCTTTGGGATCATCGGGAAGACAAGACTTGGAGGACACTGAAGAACTAAGGGGGGACACTCATTACAAGGTTACTATGCAATTGCGACTGCTGTCTTTGTGTTTGATCATTGTGAACTTCTTGGAATATATTGAGAGCCAGCACATCCCCAGAGGGAGGCGACATCGGAGAAGTAAGTGTCACTGCTGGTGCGTTCACCTGTTCTGTGTGGGTGTCTTGTGTTGCTGGGTCCCATAGAGACACTAAGGTGCACATTGGTAACCCCTATGTTTAACCAAAGGAGGGAGGGTAATGCTCACATTACACACCTACATTTGCCCAAAGCTACCAGTAATACATCATAAAAAGGTGATCTAACACCAATCATGTTGGATCATAACCAGTCCCGTTCTCAGGAAAGGTAAGGTGCACCTGTCCCTTTAATAAACCCAATGTGTTACTTAAAAGAGTAGGCGACAAACTTTCTCTTATGTACCGTTATCTATCTCTTTCCCTGGAGAATATTAGTATCTCATCTGTTACAGCTACATTGTGTATAGATGTATTAGAGTTTATTAGAGTTCCAGTCAATGTCATCTAATGGAAATTAAGTGACTGTATAATATGACGATCAGTAGGAAATACCTGCAGATTCTTGTCCCAAGTTTAGAAACTTTTAGAAACTTTCTCAGACTTGCACGATGGATGCGCTAATATGAGACCTGCATCTTATTCCTGGATCCACAACTGGACCCATATTAGAAGCCTAAGGTATTACTATTAGGGATGATATTATTTGCCTAGGAATTCTGGCTAAACAGACTGAGGAGACCCCTCTTATCACATACAGATGGGGATTTGCTTTGTCTTGTTTTGACTGAGCTGGTTAATACGGGAAACATATACAGTTTCACCTTATGACCGATGGATCTATGCAATTTAAAGTCAGATTAAGCTGAGACCACACCAGTGGCAGTCTGCACCACTTGTATATACTACATCTACTAGCCGGGTGTATACATCCAGCAAGGGATTGGTGTTATAATGTACAACTATTTCCTTCTGTTTGTCCCCCAGGCTTAGATTAACTATGCTAATATCAGTATCTTGTAATGCATCTGACTGAGGGAGCTAATAGACCTGTTTTTGTACACGGTGCATACATAAATAATACAAGGTATTGGCGCTGCACGAGTTAAGTTTATTTGCTCAGCACATCTTGGTGATCACTGGTAATTAGTTTGTAATTGGAATGTGTCTCTCCTTGCTAGCAAATCCTATTACCAACTAAATCATTGCATGAATGCCTCTGAAGTCCCCTGACTGTAACCAGGATCCCATCCATACAAGATGTTTGCACTTATCCCAGCACATATTTCTTTTCTACATATATGATTTACTTCTGGAGGACTTGACACACCCCTTGCCTGCCGGAAAAGATCTGGAGAGCATTATTTGTAAAAGGGGCTTAGGTTCCTTAATATATGTAGTCATTTTGTATGATATACTCCAGTAATGTTTGCCAAGCCCCCCAATAGCTTCCAATCTAGAAGTGCCTGGTGTAAGGACAGATAAGCCAGAGCCATAAAATGCAGAGCAGGATCCCTGTCTATAACACCAGGGTCAGTCCTTATGCTGAGGACACCCACCCCTCTAATCTGATTGTCACAGTAATAAAAGTGACCTGCATTTACTTTCCTCTAACAGTCAGGAGATTCCTAGGATTGTGAAGAGATAGTCACTCCTTGTGTCACTCCCCTATACCTTAGCATCCCCCTTTGTAGTGACATGTTGCTGGATGGAGAGGAGAGAGACATCCATGTGTTGCTAAACTACCGGCAGCTCAGCAAGAGACCTGAGTTTATTTCGGGAAAAGTGCTTACAGATGGCACATGAATGGTGGAAAGTCATGCCCTCCAGCAGGCACACACTACATGTTTCTCTTAGCTTTGACTAACTGATCAGATCGCCAGCTTTTCCCTTACTGAGCCTTTGTAGTTGCAATGTGTTGAGCATGATAGTCCCGAGTGTAACTAGTAGATAAGTCACATTAAAGCAACACGGGACAGAATCACTTTCATTGCACTTTTGTAATATACAGGACACAATCCATATACTACAAACTTAATTTTTACCTTTTCAAACAACCTAAACATGATAATGGGCAAATTAGTGTTTAAGATAATATTTTCCCTTCTATAAGTAAATCTTTGTACAGCATTATGTTTATTGATTAGAAAGTTTGCAATGTATAACACTCCTGTACAAGGTTTTGTGGTTGGGGGGATATATTTGGGTCCAGGTAATGTTTAGCGGAACACCAGGCAACTGGGTGATTCATCTTAATGGGGACAAAATAACACTACAACATGTCACTTTCTCTGTTAGATAAAGTAACTAAATGCGATCCTAAGGGGTCTATAAGCAAATACTGGAAATGGCTTTAGAAAGTAAAGGCATTAGGCATGAAGAGAACGTGCTATGGAAGCCCACCAGGGCTTGTCACAGTATAACACAGAGAAAGTTGTCACATTAACTCATTATAAGTGAGTTTATTGGTAGTCCGATATCCCAAACTGGAAGGAATGCTTATAGTAAACTATTATAAAGCAAACTATAATAAAATAAGATTTATGTTAAGCATTCCTTGTAGCTGATTTTTAAGAATATTATCATTATTTTTTTTTTTTTTTTTTAAGAAAAATATACTTTCCATAATATAAAATATAAGAAAATACTAGTTACCAAATCTTAAATGAACAGTTCATGCATTGATCATTAGCATGTATATTCCTAATGTTAATGTGTAACAGGGATATGCATTTAAAATTTGTAAATTGTCATCTCATCTCAGAATCCGAGACACTGGCTTGTATTTCGTACATATTAATACTACCATATTCTGTTATCGTTCACCTTCATTGATCTCCACTTAGATAGTAAACATCTACTTACACTGAGACATGATAGCAGCTATTAATGGTCATTACAGCGCTATTATGCGATGAATTCCCTTATAAGACCAATCTAGAACTATGTACTTAATAACGTTAGTTGTATGTACCACTTTTCTTATGTGCTGTATAAGACTATAATCTATACCAAGAAACTATTTGTTAAAATGATAGTTTTTATGTTTGGTGAAACAGTTGTCTGCTACTGTTCTTAAGCATTGTGACCGCATTACGGAAAACCATTCAGTACGCTGAATTCTGTGGCTTTTACTGCCCTCTAGCGGTGGCTTTTGTAAGTTTGCAGAACTAAAATAGATGAGAATGTATTAAGTACTCAATGTTCTCTTATGTGTTACTCAATATGTAATAACACATAATTGCAGCTTACTTATATGTTCCTATAATACTTTGACATCTATAAAACCTTTAGATGAAGACAAGATACTAGGCAACGCACTTGTGTGAAACATTAGTGACAATGTGTATTGTGGTCTGGGGTTGTTTAGAGAATATTCCACAGACATTCCAAATGACAAAGAAATGAAACAAATGCTACCAAATGCTAGTGGGCATGGTATAATAAATTAAATGATTTCCACATTCCCAGAAACATTTGACTATAATTCTCCATGTATTCAGTTGGGCATATTTGATAAATATGCCTCATCAACATATGTGCATTCAGAAACATACTTGACCATCAGGAGTTTCTTTTGTATAATTAGTACATACCTAAACTTATTACTTATTGTTGGCTAAGCAAGATAAAAATGCACAAGAGATCCAACTTGACAGTATTGTGGTAGAAGGATATCACACCTTCTCTACACTTCTATATTTAGTTAGATGAAATAAATGATTAGCTTTCACGCTGTGAGTATATGATGAGTTGTATTTTAAACAACTACTGGAGTGCTATGTGTTGCTTAAGCCTGCCCTAGATAATACAAGGAACATATTCTTAAGCATTAAGCCTTAACAAACAGAGAACTGACTTGTTATTTATATACTGAGTTGTAAAATAAACACATTGGCATTATTCTGTAAATATCACACAAGTATATTTGGGATTAAGAAGCCTTGTTCCATACATTGTACCGAGTGGAATATTATTTTTATTATATGCATTCATTTAATATATGTTGCCAAAATGAATGAGGTATTAAAGAATAAATAACTGCAACAATATACAACGAAATGTTGCCGTTCTCAAATAGATTTAGTTTAATACCACCAGGTAACATGAAATAATGCCTCCTCATGGTGGATCATCACCCCTAGAAGCCCCTATCTAACCCCTATGCAGTATGTGACCCGCCTTGTTGGAGGCAGCAGTGACTCAGAGCAAAGTAAAATGTTCATCGTCCACGTTGCCTTCAACATATACAGATCTGGTACTGTGCAAGGGCCAGGTAGGTGCCTCTTGTGGTGAAGATCAACCTTGAGGTGATTTAGTTATTTTCGGTAATTGGTTTAAGTAAGATAGCAGGTGTTTCAATGAATGCCAGTGGCACATCTATAATGGACACAGATATCCAGACAAAAGGGTCCCATCCTGCACACAATTATTTGCGTGTATGTGAGTGAGACAATCACTGAGTGTATTTGAAGGTAAATGTCCTGATAGATAAGAAACAGATAATGTCTGACCCATGTTTATCAGAATTTTATTCCTTGTGAGCTGGCCAGTATGTTACAGGCACACCTTTGATAGCTTGTCTGTCTCAAATCAAATCAAATAAGACCCTTTACAGCTTTATACGTTAACCTGGTGCATTCCTATTATTTCTATTTTACCAACCATAAGTAATCCACTATTTACTAGGTAAATTAGAAGTGCAGTGTAATATTCACTTACTGTAAGCTCTAATGCTTTTCTTTGTAGTTGATATTTAGGTGTATTGTTTTAACCCGATCCAATACAATAATTGAAAACATTAAAGTGTAATGTTAGTGTGTTCAGTATTAGGCCAGACATGGTGAATTGTGTGGAATAGAATAAACTAGGTTTTCAAACATGTTAAACCTATCATATTTAAAATTCAATATCTCCCTCTGGGATAGACACAAGAGATAAACTTTGGAGCTGTACATTCCACTATTAGCATATGGATTCCTTTCCAGTCGCTCTCATTTATTAGGTGTTAATTCCTTTTTCCTCATTAGAAGGTATAATTATTCTGCATGTTTAGTACAATGAATCAGTTCACATTTGCCAGAACAAAAATGAACTTTGGGACCCTAAATGAATTCAGTTGTACTTGGCAGTGTGTTTGGAGAGTGCCTGGGACTATTGTGGAGCATTCAGTATCTTTTGTAACGTATTACAGAATATTGTAAAATCACATATATATATATATATATATATATATATATATATATATATATAAACTCAATAGTGCAATATGCAATCATCGCGCCATATACAAGCATATTAAGTAAGCATGTTAGCCACAAAGGGTTATGCATTGAATGGCGGAAAATGTTAGGTGCATAGAGGTAAGTATGGGAAACTTACTGAGGTACTCCTGGTCCAAATGTTTTCCTTTACAACATCCCAGTGCTGACTTTTTATTATGCAAAGATGAGACATATAATTGAGCAGATGCTCATAAAATGAATGGAATCCATAATTCCATTGATTGGAGTAATTGTATGGTGTAATTTGTACTTAAGTCTATCTAGTACATTCCAGAGCACCGAAATTGATGTTTCGGAAGGCGCCTCCCAAGCATAGTGCGGCTTTCCAATTATATCATTCCCCGTCTACAGAAGCAGTCTTGGTTTTCAGAATATGTTTTAATATGTTTTTTTATGCGTTATAATGATGTGGCGTCTAGTAGGCCCAGCGACGGTATTTAGAATACCATCATATGTCTTCCTGTTTAAATAGTGAGGCATACTTAAAATAGAATACCTTGTTCCATACTTATGCTTCTAGTGGAGCAGTAAATCACACATTTGTATGAAATGGACTATTCTGAGTTATAATAGATAAAATGACTGTTTATGAGCAGTTTTGCTGTTTATTTAAAAGAATTGCAAACCTAAAAGTTGTATTCAGAATGCAGAGATCAGGAAACACTACTTTACATTCCTAACACTATAGTAAAACTTGCTTTACTGCTCAATGCATTCTAATTTGAATTGCTGCTGTAAAAGCTACAAAATTAACCTAAATTTTGATTGAATCACAAATATATTATAGCAGTGGTTCCCAAACGGTGCGCCAAGTCTCCCTGGGGTGCCGCAACGCTCTCATTGGGGGGGCGCGGAATGTTTTATCTGATGTGGTGGCATGTTGCTTGTGTTGATTAGCGCCGCTAGTGTTTCTTAGATGCGCAATTTTACTTCTTGTATAGGAGCTACACAAGATTTAATGTGAATCTGAAATACCTAAATAGTTATTATGCTCTTTTGACTCATAAACACCCAAAAATTGGCTACTTGGTAATTATTTTGTCTTAGGGAAGCCTTCAACCCTAAGAGCACCTCGAACTTAAAAAGTTTGGAAACCACTGTATTATAGGATAGGCAAGTTTCTATACTTCTAAGTTTATTTCTAGATATAGACTAGACAGAGTGCATTAATGTAGGGCACCATTCTGTCAGCTCTTGTGAGAGAGCCTAACACCAGCAAGAGCAGTAGACTCCACTTACAGCTGCGTAACCCTAACCATCCCCTTCCTGCATCCATCCCCTTAGCTGATGGCTGTTTCCTTGTCGAAAGGATAATTGTCGTATGTTCAATAGAATGTAAGTCTGGATCCAGTCCAATGAAAAGATTCCTACATTACTCATTTTATATCTGTTTGGCATATGGCAAGGCTATTTCATTATCCATTATGGGTTATGGGCAAGGTTTTATTTGGTTTGTGAAGAAACATTTATTATGTCATTAATAGATCTTGAATAGGCAGTAAATGAAATGACATTATTTAAAAACACAATATCCTAGTGAATATGGTGGCGGGTGAGCTATGATAGTTACAGAACACACTCCGGTGCAGTATAATATTATATAACCCAAGCTGTCATCATGCTGTCATCACCTTAGTGCAGGTGATGCAATATAGTAAATTATAACGAAATATGTCCGACATGTGTGCATTCAAATTATTATTTAGCACAATTCTACAGAAGTGATTTTTATAACATAGACTGGAAAATACAATTGCACAATGCGTGCAACTTCCTTAAGGATTCGCTTATGTGGATAATTCAAACCATTCCATGTGTGAACTCACTGGACACAATTCCCATCATTTGGTTAGCAGGCATTAGTATTGTTGGCAGTCACAGTGGGTGGATTTTCGGCAACATGTTGGTGTATTCCCCATATTCGTAAAATATTGGGTCCGTCAGAGATTTCCTACATATAAACGTGAGTCAATGTTTCTTATGTAATCTATGTTGAAAAGGTCTGAATGAATATTCTATAATGTAAATATAAGCATAGCATGAGTATAGGTAACTTTTTTCTATTTTATCTCTTAAAAACATCTCTCATTGGGTAAAAAACTTTCATTGCTACATTCTGCTCTGCTCATTTGTTCAAATGATATGTTATAAATATTTGTACTAATCCTTTTCGCACAGCTTAAACAAAGTGTAAGTAGCAACTCCTAAGTGATACATGTTGTTAATTTTAGTTACTGCAAAAGTTATGCCTCATGTCATGCTTGGGGAGAACGGCTTAATGCTCCGAAGAGTAAGAGCATAGTATGAAACTGACACTGAACAAAGACAGCGCAGTGAGCAGTAATGTGAGCCACACTGTGTTATCATTAGGAACAATAATTGCAGATGCCGCAGACTGTTATTCTAACTTGTGATGCTTCACGGTCTGCATGAAAAACGTGTTGGTAAATCACACAGAAAGAATGTGGACATTACCCTTTGAATGCGTTTTGTTTTTTTTATAAGAGGCTTTGACTAAAATCTCAGAAAAGACATTAACGGCTACTATTATGATTAAAAAAATGTGCATCGGTAAAATGAAAAACAAAACACAGCTTTTACTCATGCACAATTTACCTAGAGGTTCCTTAATGTATCATTAGCCAGGAGCTATACGAAATGTATGTTGTAGAAGGCAGTCAAGATTCTCTAAGCAGGGAGATTGGAAAGTGGGGATGTTGCCCATAGCAACCAATCAGGTTTAAGCTCTCAGTTTCATTTCGCATACTGGAAAATGTGAGCTTGAATCTGATTGGTTGCTATGGCCAACATCCGCACTTTTCAATCTCCCTTCTTAGTAATTTTAGGCCCTCAGATTCACTCCCTTCTGCTTGTCACATTGGTTGTCATGTGTTTAAGGAATACAGAGACTCCACAGGTGAAATATCTCACTACATCTCAGACCCAAGATGCTGAAATTGCTGCCTATTAGATCATACCGTACAATGTGATTTACACATAAGGCCCTGAAAAGCCTTTGCAAATTTGTCAAACCACCAACTTTGTTTTCGTATGTAACTCATATATTTCATCACCATTTATTTAAAGCATTATTATTTCATATAAGATCTCATACTGGTAAAAGGATATGTGACATTTAAATGTTATTTTGTGTGGTGACTATTAACTATATACATGTGCTGTCTAATAAGTTTGCCATTTCTCTTGTTGATTCCATTTTTTAAAAAAAGTTTTAAACATTGGTTTCTATAATTGGCTATTGTGTGGCCTATGGGTTATTTAATGGCTATTGGATTATGTATTTTATTCCACCAACCATATGAATACACTTATAAAGATATGTATAATTATATCAGGATTTGGGAGGTTTGATGTATATACACCAGAGACTTAACCCAACAGGCGTTTACTGCTGTCCAGAATAAAGGAATTGTAAAATCTGTTGGACGATGCCTCTACTATGTGCTTTATCCTCTGTTCTGCACACATGCAATATGTCAGGTGATGCACAGTATTACTATTACAGGGATCATATACATGTATATATACATCAAAGAGAAACAAAAAATTAGTAATAAAAAAGATCATGATGATTATTATGTTAATACAATATATTAAATTATATTGTGGTAGTTTAATGATCAATAATTTGTTCAGAGGCATATATATTGTTCCCTGAGCTGTGCAATAACATTTTCCATATGAAAATCCCACAAAGCTTTATATACTAATATTTTTTGACTAGGGATGGGTCACTTCCATATGCTTGCCAGCACACATCTGGAAGCAACACAATACTAAGCATGTATTCCAAATTCCCAATTCCATGGATTCCAAATATGTGTACTTTATAAGACACTTGGGTAGGGGGATTGCAATCTTAAAACTATCATCAATCGTATGCCATTTTCAAACACAAACCACTGTATTTATTAAACTGCGTAAAAACACATCCCATGTGTGGCCGCTTTTTAAGAGTCTAATCCAGTTTAGAACAAATCACATGCAGTTTCGAGCCAACTATTAAACATTTTGTCCTTTTACCCAATTTGTCAGACTTTAGCTAAAATGTATCGATGGCGTAATTTAGCCGTAATTTTGGGAATCTCATGGTTCNGGTGAAATGTGTTTAATTACACTAATTATAACTTTGATTTAATTTTTTATCACTATAATAAAAACAGAGAAGTACACCACTGAACTGTTTTATATATGCCACCTCACACATTCATCCATGTGTGATATTTACTTTGATAAATAACACAAAGGGCAAAACCATGATGAATTGCAGGGGAGGTAAAATTAATGTCAGTGTGTGCATGCAGGGAGAATACTTTATTGTTGCATTTTGCACACAGATACTGACCAGTGTTACTGTTACACTGTTATTAGACTTGTGCTAGGAAACATTATCTCTCACCTGTAATACTGATTGCAACTAATTAAATTTAACTCCCCTGAAATTCAACATGGTTTTGCCCATGAGAGTGTGAAGATCTGAATTTGGCCCAATATGAGAATGATGTTAAATTGGGGCATAGGCAGCTAAGCGTTTTAATACTGCCTGCCAGAATGAGCATCAGCACTAAAGCTGTCAGCAGCTGGCAGGTTGTTATTAGATAGCACTCAACACTGAGAGATTATGAGCAAATGCCTTTCCCTTAACTGTTATGACCTATCCAACACTGAATATTGGATTTTTATCCTGATTTCCAAACATGTAAATGTTCATGGAAAATGATGTTTGAATAATAATGAGGGAAGGATAGGCAATATGCACATTCATGCTGCACATGCCAGGAACAGAGCGTAACATTGATGGTATGGAACTAATTTTCTGTACAATCATATTAATGTACGTGAGGCATGATTTAAATTTTAATGTACAGCCTGATAAGTGGGGAGGGGGCATTTATATTTATATTGTACAGTACAGTATGGGCAAGCCTGAGCAGCAGTTATACAACACCCTTTGAATGGGACTTATAGTAAGGTTTTAACACATAAATAACCAATTTTTTTGTCCGTGCAAGGGGAGTGCATTAGGAATGGGAAAATTGTGCTTCTACAGAAAAACATTATTAAGGACAGTAATCTGTACAAGGATATGCCATACCAACACTTTTCTAAAGGAACGGAAAAATTACAAATCTCCATTACAAAATACATACTGTATTTCCATTGTTTATACTAAAAGGGGTATATTTACACAGCAGTGAGATTGCAGTGAGATTGAGAAGTGGGGATGTTGCCCATAGCAACCAATCAGATTTGAGTCCACATTCTTCAGTGTTTAAAATGAAACTGAGAGCTTGAATCTGATTGGTTGCTATGGGCAACATCCCCACTTTCCAATCTCACTGCAATCTCACCACATAGTAAATATACCCCAATGTGTTGCATCACATGCAATTGGATCATGGCTACACATTTATAAGAACAGCCTTGGGTAATACAACCACTATGAGATTCAGAGCAAAGGGGACGATCACTTTTGGCAAATCAGGATGAATTTTGCGGACATGGCTTACATTTATCTTTGGATAAATGGAACAGCAGCCATGCTGTTTAATTGTATTTAGCTAATTGTGTTGGAATTTTAGTGGATGTCAATATAAGAAGCGCATGAATATGTCTGTTTATCAACATTCAATGTAAAAAAAAGGGGAGACGGACATATTTGGAAAATCTATGCCTGTATTGGATTTGATCTTTTTCTGGGAGGTAAGCCAACATGGCCGTCACCTGGAAATCAATCTCTCAATCAGTATAAACGTAATATTTTGTTTATGCTAGACATAACCTTTACATCTTGGTATGAGCATTATATATGGATTTTAAACACCATTCTCTGGATGATTGGGAACAGACATGGGTTCCTCTAAGTGAAGGTGGAATGACAAATGTTTCAAACAACACCTGTTTCCTTAAACCACATTTAACATTTATGCATGTGAAAATAATATGGTCATCTACATTTTGGCATTATATATAACAAATCAAAAGTTTTATAGAAATGTAATGCCAGCCATACACATTTCATTTTGGTTGTTTGGCATGATTTACTGGATGACTGAATATCTAAGCAGTTTGGTACGTATATGGAATTCCAAAGTGTATTGGCTGTAGGCTTATATTTCAGCCTGAATTCTGCCACATATGTTGCCTAGCACTTCCTAACATTGACCTAACTTGACACCAAGATGAACCAGTTTATTTGAGTTTCATGTTTTGCACATGGCAATATAGAAAAGCTTACCTGATAGATGGTCTGTGGAATTATTACAGACATATATGCTCCAAGTCCCAGCATTGGTCTTCGGAAATCCTGTGGTCGGTGTAGCCAGGCTTGTAGCCAGGAGGTGCGAGCCTGGCTACTATAATTACCGACTGTAGGATTAACCTTAGTAAATGGTGCCCTCTTTTACAATGTTAGTCAATATAGCCAATACTGGCTTCAGCTGCTACTCTGGTGATTGAAGATCAGACCTCTCACCACCTTAGAGCAAATCTTGCATAGCTATTCTACTTGTCATCTCTGCCAGTCTATATTTCTGTAGCAGAACATTTAGAGAACCAGTGAGAAATGTAATCTCTTGTTATACAACGTATGGAAACTAATGGAAAGAACCTGTCTATAAAGCAAACATAGTCAGATGGGCATGTAATGTTTTGGGGTAAATGAAAAAGAATTGTCTGACCCTTTCACCCAGCATTCTCCTATAATCCCATTTGTTAAATATTTCAGATAGTACCAATTCCTGCATTATTCTGTTCAACAAAGTCTGGATTTAAATCCACCTGTATCCATTTAATAAAACTACTAACATATCCACTGCAAAGATAAATTCCTTTTGGATTAAATGATAACATTAATAAAGCACCTTTCACATTCTGACTAGAGCAAGCACCATATTTCATAATATATTAAAGGATTTCATCCCATCACTTACAAATATTTAGCATGTATATATCTGTCTACATGTCAGTGTCATGTTTATGTTACTGCCTCCTATGTGATGGGATTTGTTAGGGGGAGCGAACAGTCCTTACAATGAATCAAAAGGCAATGAAGTATATAATAAATAAAATAAACTCCTGCTTCATTGTATAAGTAAAAATCTCAAAATGGAACTTTTAACATGTTGTGGTGTAACGCATGAAGTGATCCATGGGTCTGTTCCAGAACCCATTTTTATATATATATATATATATATATATATATATATATATATATATATTTATACGTTTAGGCTGCTGCATTTCACCTCTCGCATTATTTGTATGTCCATTAAAATGCTACATTTTCAACATAGATTTGCGTTTGTGTTGAGCTAAAGCCATATTTGCTGCCCTCACAGAATTTCCGGGATACTCCCAAATTTCGGGCATTGCTCCTAGAATCCTGAGAGAGTCGGCAAATATGACAGCATGACAGCATTATATAGGAAAGGGGCAGTGATTTAGGTGTGATTTGTATTATTCCTGCCATCAAGGCCCTCACAGAAGGGAGAAACAAGGATTAGGCAACTAAAATTCTGGATCAGTTCCTAAAGGGTTAAATATGTGTAGATAATATTGTGCTCATAATTTAGTAATGAACAATTGCAGTACAGATTTTTACATATTTATCATCCATATGGATATGTTTTATATATTCTGTGTGTTGTTATCTTATAGCAATATCTTAGTCTCAATATTACTATTATTAACATTTTATATATATATATAAATATATATATATATATATATATATATATATAGTGAAACAGGCAGATCACAATTTGCGTCCTCCTGTGCACATTTCTGTTCTGCACATGCGCAGTGGTAATAAACACCATGATTATGCATAAAACATATCGGTGTAATTACAACTGTCGATCAGCTCTATGTGCATAAATCAACAAAACTACAGCCATTAAAAACAGTTAAAGCTCTATATGAAACAAAACCACTCTAAACACATGATGGGGCAGAAAATATGTAGTTATAGATACCATACAATATGAGTAATGATAATCATAAAAACAACAAGGTATGCCAAAACATGTAAAAGAAAATAAAATGACTCTATAACATAAGGATCCCAATAACACAAGTATAAACAGTTCAAAGTTAATCTTATAATCACATCCCTCCCAAGTACATATGAAGTATATATAGCTACAATCCCCAAAGTAATAACATAGGAAGGACAAAAATATAAACAGGCTTATATTACACAAAGAAATTGTGTGTGTGTGTGTTTTCATATTTATGAATTACATATGTCACTTTTTCCTATTTTGTGTAAGTGAACAATTTACTCAGCAATTACATGGAGAATTAAAAGTTCTTAAGGAAACTATGACAAATACACAGAGTATCAGTCTTTATCTTTACCACGATTTGCACCATTTAATCTAAATCATTGCAATCTACAGCAGTCTCATGTTAATAGTGTAACTATAATTGGTCCAGTTTGTGGACACAGTTGGACTTAATAATGTCATGGTATTTGTAAATGTAACAGGAAACTATTGCACATTTTATTTTAATCTGATTACATTGCTGGGTCTTCTCTGCGGCAAAAAGTTTTCCTTTGCATTGTTTAGGGTTACCTCCAAAGACATTGGGCCAGATTCAGATCTTTAGGCACTCTTGATTTAGTCAAATGGGTAAAACCATGTTGAATTGCGGGGGAGGTAAATTGAATTAATTGCAGTCAATATTATAGGTGAGAGATGATGTTCCTAGCATTCTTCCAGCATACAAATACTAACATTCATTTTACCTCCCCTGCAATTCAACATGGTTGTGCCCATACTTGACTAAATAATGAGCGCCTAAAAATCTGAATCTGGTCCATAGTTAGCTTTAGTCATAAGGATCTATCAGATAGAAGATGGGGCATGTCTTTAACAGATTCTCATTTCACATAATATCATTCTCTACCCTCAAATCACCATCTTTGCAGGGAACCACAAAAGAGCCACCTATCATTATGAGGACCTAAAATCAATGAGCTTGAAAAAGCTTGAGACTGAAAAGTGGGGATGTTGCCCATAGCAACCAACCAGATTGGAGCTCCCATTCTCCAGTGTGTAAAAAAAAAGTGAGAGTTTGAATCACTTTTCAATCTCACTGCAATCTCGCCGTTTAGTGAATTTAGGCCCAGGTCAGTTTGTAACCCTAACATTGCTATAAAGATCATATGCTGGAGGACTGAAACGTGAGTATAGGGAGAAGGGATTATAGCGATCAGCACCCCTGGTGTCAATTTCAAAACAAGTCATTGCTGTACTAGTCAAGAATGTACAGTTGAAGTGTCTGGATATAAAGATCTTTATGAGACACATCTGGGGCTCCATTAATAATAGGGTTGTATCGGTGCTTAATATATTCCCCCATTCCTCCTGTCATATCTCTTCAACACTACCTTAATTACCTTATCCACCATTTTCCTTTCCCTCCTATAGGTAGCTACATGCAGAACACAGACTATACATTGGTACTGATGAATGTCCAGATAACCTCTCTAGGAGACCTTGAGAGAATTAGTGCAAGGTCATGACAGTGCGACTGACTTCATGACATTAATTCTCTCTGCATGATGCTATGGTTGCACAATGAAAAGTTCTTTGAAGGACCTGCCCAAATGATCCATGAGAAAGGCATTCTTTTCTAATCCCTAGACGAAACTTCTTCTTGGGGTTATGTCTTTAATATGGTTTCCATACTACTGTATTTAAGAATAAATAAAATAATAGAGATAAGAGTAAAACCTACTGTACTATTACTGTGAAAATAAAAGTGTCACATGAGTGTGCTTCTAGGTTGTGCTTTGCCAGCTAGAGGTATCAGAGATCATTGTTGCCAATCGTGGGAATGACTACCTTCAAGAGATGCAATTTTCAGCATCTCCCAGTAGTAGATATGCGACTTAAACTGTCTCATACATTACACTCATTCCAAGTAACCATACAGCTTTCATACGTACAGAATAAGTTCCTTCTTTCTAGGGATCTTATCTCCATTATAACCAGTCGCTTCTTTTCTCAAACCAGTTAAATTAACACAACAGGATAATTATGAAATGAAAAAGGTTGCTTTATATATATGTGGTATAATTGTTTATGTACATGTAAAATATGTAATTGTAATATCAGTCAAGGGGTTGGGCAGAAGATGCAAAAAGGCTTTTCGTATCTGATATAGGCCCTTTACGTTGCGTTGACTCATTGTCAACTTGTTACACTCAATTTCAGTGTGCATTTGCTAAATTCCCAAGCAATTCTTTTACAAACAGTCACCTTTCTATTGTCATCAATCACTTCTGCATGGAATATGTTGGGAATTTGAATGATGCGCAGTGACAATTTTATCACAGTTTTCTTTTTTCATGTAATGAGGCATAGACAGAGTATTTTAGATATACCCCATTACAATTTGCCTGTAACCACAAGCTCTGTGTGGTGTGCTAGAAGCTAACATTCTTTATTACAGGACATTCCTTTACTTACGTACACTTGGAAATATATATATATATATATATATATATATATATATATATATCTACAAGAGGTGAGAACAGATGTGATAACCCCCCCCCACACACACACACACACACACACACAAATAAATAAATACATGAATATGGGGATGTGGTACCTGTAGAAGTATGACATTTGTAAAGGATTATTCTTGGTGGACCATGGTACTACAAGGCAGCAAATGTGACATGCTGACATGCTCACTAATTTTGCATGCTTTGCTCTTATAGGTATATACTGACCAGATGACTGCTGTATAAAAGTACCTATGCATATCTATGGGTATGCTGCAGACTATGCTGACAATAATATTGCAGTTTTATATGTATAAAATGACAGATTTAGCATGTGTTATTTGCAGAATAGTGGTAATGAATGGGAATAAATACTAAAAGTACATTTGTGTTTCTTTCCTCAGTGCATCCCAGTGTCAGCCAGGGTTGCCAAGGGGGATGCGCCACATGTTCCGATTACAATGGCTGCATGACATGTAAGCCAAGACTGTTTTTTGCTCTTGTAAGGAACGGTATGAAACAAGTTGGGGTTTGTCTTTCCACATGTCCAAATGGATACTATGGGATTCGATCTCCAGGAGTTAATGAGTGCAAAAGTAAGTGACATTAATGACACATCAATATTAATTATTTACATTTGTTTTTTTCATTAGACAATATTTTAACATTTCTTTTGCATTGACACAGGAAATGCTGGTTCTAAAATGTATTAGATAAATGGTCGTTTTAATTACAGTGGTGGTATTGATTTAGCATTAATAAGAAATCAACCTCTTTTCATTTGAAACAATAAAATGAGGACTATTAATCTATACCACTACAAAAGCTGACAGCTAATAAAACACGTTGGGCTTGATACAGAGTAAATGTAGAAATTAATACAGCCCAACCGATGGAAGATTTAAGCATGAACTAGACAATGGCACCCATGTATTTATTATGCCAGTGAGGTATTTTACCATTATGTATATTGTAAATGGCATACAAGTGCAAATTGACAATGCGAGTATACTAAAAATAAATATGAATAATATTAATTGAAAATAAAAATGTGTTTCTGTTTGTTAACACACAGCTCAATGCATAAGCAGCATGTGTGATATTTTACTAACAATTTCCCAATGTTAAATGCTAACACAATAGTTCAATAGAGAAAGTGGAGTGATCAGCAGATTTCTGGATTAGGACACATCCCAACATTTAACCATATGTTATTGTTCAGGTCTGGAATGGAGTTACTTAAGGGAATATGCTTTTATTATAGATTAACTAAGTTTGTCCGTTCCCTCTTGTGGATTGCCCCTACCCCTAAAAATTGCTTTAATCTTTAAATATATGTGATATTCCAATATTAGGCCTGATCTGAACTGAGGTTTCTGCTCTGTGTTTTTAGGATGTAAAGCTGACTGTGAAACATGTTTCCACAAAAGCTTTTGCACAAAATGTAAAGGTGGATTTTATTTGCACAGTGGGAAGTGTCTTGACACATGTCCAGATGGGTTTGAAAACAATAACCACAGCATGGAATGCAATACTGTTGGTAAGTAGCATCTCTGATTTACCACTAACACAGCGGTGTCCATCCAACATGCTTATCCAAAAACTGTGGCCAATAATTCCTACTACTGGTTATGAGTAGCAGACATGCTATTACAGCCTTATTAAACTCAAAATAGCTAAATATAAAAGATTTATAAAATAAATATAGAAAAGATAGAAAAATAACATATTTTGGTTTTGTCCATGGTAACAATAATGGACTGAATCCAGAGAACTGAACGTACACCAGTAGGGATCCATAACACCCACTTTGCAGTAGTCTGGATCAGGCCCAATAACCACAGATACTTTCCTTATTCTAGTGTGACCATCATTTAGTTTTTAGTAGAACATTGCCCAACAGTAGGTGTCATTTAGTAATGTTCTTTTTGTCTTTCTCCTACAGTACATTGTGTAGTTGCGGACTGGAGTCCATGGAGCCCTTGTACAAAGGGGGTGAAAACTTGTGGCTTTAGACATGGCAATGAAACAAGAACACGTGAGATATTACAACGCCCCTCACTACATGGCACACCTTGCCCACCAACATCTGAGACAAGAAAGTGTGTAGTGCAGAAAAAGAAATGCTTAAAACGGTAATATTCTCTCTTTTTTAACATGTATTACCCATATGACTTAATGTTCGCTGATGCTATCAGATCTATTCCATGCTTCCTTCTTACCTAAATATCTTGATCCCAATTATGTTTCTTTGTGTTCAGTAGAGTAGAGTATTAGTTTTTATAGAAAATCACCATTTATTTGCTGGAACATTGCATTAGAACTATGTAGGTAGGTTATGTTATACCTTCCAAGTATATATATAATGTTATCTAAAAATCTATGAACTAAGATAGATAATATAAATTAAGATTATCTGAGAAGGTAGGATTAATACGAAATCCAGGTGTGTCCAAGGTTCGGGTGCCAGAATAACTCATTGGTCATGGACAAAAAACTCCATATTCATAGAGTGTAATACCATTTGTATTCTAGTAAGATTGTGGGTTTCCTATCAGGCGTGATCCTAGGTTTTTCAGGGCAATAGTCGAAAATGTTAAAGGTTTAAAGAAATATGACGCCAGTGAACTTGTGAACACAGCACAGCCAACTGATTCCTAGGGAGCCACGTGAAAGCTATATCGGCTATACCTTGAGCCACCCGTTTCCTATTTCACACCAGCAGCTAATACAGCAACCTACCCAACAGTACACCTTTGTCATGTCACTTACTCACACTACAAAATCATATTTAAATAGCTATCTATATGCAAATAGTTTGAGAGGTGTAATGTAGAAGATTATACAAGTAGCAGGCCATTATATTAAACAGGTATAAATAAAAGCCAAAGACAAATTATGAATGGTTGACACAGCTTCCTCAGCGTCTGCTAGAGAATACTTAGTTACTTTAAGTATTCTCTAGTAAATACTACAGTTAACACTCCTGGATTTGCAGGCCATAGAGTTTTGCTTCATTTTGTACCATGAAAAATGTTATTAAAGAGGAGTCTAAAAGGTTAGCTGTCTGAGTTATCGGGACTTGCATAATTCAAGGTGATCAACATGCCTGAATAAGAAACTATATGGGATCTTCCATACCTAATGCAAGCTGTTAATTCCTCATACACTCCCCTGCTGTACTCACGTGCTACAGAATGGAGTGTATGTGTGGCTGCACTGGGTGGGAGAGCGGTTACATGCTATGTTTGTGAAAGTACTAGGCAGGAGGATTTGATAAGTATGCAGTTGGCTTGCTTTCACTGTGTTTTATCATACTTTGATTGGAGTTCAAAAATATGCTGAGGAAAAATTCCCCAAACCATGCATCAAGATTAGAGTAAATGTTACTTTATCTGGAGATAATGTAACATAATACCAATAGGCTTAAAATATTAAGTGTTAAATTCCCTTCTCATCCACCCACTCACACTGTTCATAGACACAATCTGATGTAACACAGATAGACAACAGACTAGCTATCACATTTAATGATGTGCTCAATGATAATGGTGAACTAATCCACTTTATTCAGCAATACATTTGACTGTCAGTGAAGGAAAACAGTTTTATTCAAGAAATTTGTGGTTTTTGATTAAGTGATTTTACAAATCCCCCAAACCAGATTTGACAGCGTTACCTGAATCTTCTTGTCTATTCAGTTTTATGTCATTCTGTATTTGACATAAGAGCCCCAGTGTGTCACTAGGTTAAATTATAGACATGTGGTAAATCTATTCTATATGTTTTGATAATAGTGTGATAATAATACATTTTCCCAGATACTTTCAGGACATTCGTTTTTGTTTTAGATTTTTGTCTATGAAATCGTCTAGTGCAGGGGTAGGCTCTCCAGGTTTTGTCATACTACACGTCCCAGCATGCTTCAACAGCATAGATATAGTTACTACCTCACAAAGCATTCTGGGACGTGTAGTTTGACAACACCTGGAGAGATGCATTTTGCTTACCCCTGGTCTGGTGTGTGGCCAGCTTACGATCCAAAAAAACACCCTGTAAAACAATGGAACACGATATTGTTATCAATTCGAATTCTGATTTATACTCACCAGCCATGGCGGAGACAGGCACCGGAGAGGTGCCCATCTGCTTCCCCGACTGTAGAGAAAGTTCTATTATGAATGACAGGCACCCAGTCCATTCAGCTGCTTTAGTGTATCATAAAGTAATAAACATTATTGGTGACATAAATGTGGAATTTGTGGATACAGTATTATAAAAAAAAAACAAGGTTGTAAGGGAGGTCAGCAATATGTAATATTGGCATTGATACATTCAAATTGATGTGACACTGTAGAAATGTAGATGCATGGAGTTTTGGTACAAGCATATAGATTCTGAGAGATATAGTTTAAGCTATGATAGATATATATATATATAACACTACTGTAGTTAGCAGATGTCTTGTATTAAAAATGTAAAATTATTTGTTTACTGTTAAACGCTTCATTTTCATCTGTTTGTAAAAATATTCCAAATGCGTCATTTAGTCACTTATAATAATAATATAATAAGTCTATGTCAAAAAAACTGAAACTACAAACATTATTTTGTTTTAAAAATATAAGTGTTTACCTTACAAAATCAACAGGAAAATTAGTCTCTAATCTCACGGTTTACTCATCATGGAAAAATGAGTTCTGGTATATTTCCGGTTACTTTATCAAATATGACAACATAAACAAAATCGCAGTAGTGTCAAACACTTATATGTGTAGGAGCATTTAAAGGTAACTGCCATGTGCTGTTTGTTTGCAGAATTAGCAAGTGACATTTTAACAGAATATGCAAACAATATAGAATTGACAGAGTTGCGCGCACGTGATATACGAGTTTCAGCGTGAGAAGACCCATTAATGAGTATAAAAACAAACATATAAGCCCATGTGGTGTATCAAACACTAATCAGGGTCAGAAGGACTTATAAAGCAGCAGGCAGAAGATTGTAGGAACATTGCTGAGAGGCGTGTGTTTTATGTGTTAAAGACACTGGTCTGGTTAATGACCTTACTGTGTGATTGTTCCCCGGGCCTCTTAGACTCCAAAATTAACTTCAGACTAATTACTGTTTCCTGATGTTTATATGTTACATATGCTGCAGGGTCAAGAGTGAGAATTTAAGAGCCCTTTACGTCGACATCCTTTTTCATGCACTGAAATATTGTTTCTTGGATATTATTATGATATATTTATTATAACATGATCTAGAGCAGTGGTTCCCAAACTTTCTCAGTGGAGGCACCCTTAGGGACTACATAATTTTTCAAGGCACCCTGAAGACAATAATTTCAATTTTTTTATGACAATAATTTCACATTTTTGTGTATCACCTAAACAAGAAGTTAGCGCTTCTAAGTAACACTAGCAACGTGGCACAGCGTCGGAAAAAACATTCCACGGCACCCCAATGAGAGCGTCGCGGCACCCCAGGGAGCCTAGGCACACAGTTTGGGAACCACTGATCTAGAGTATATATAAATAGTCTCATTTCACTGTTAGAATGTATTAGAGTTAGAAATATTGTAAATATTTTTTGTATAAATATTTAAACATCTAGGACTAGATTTACTGCAGGATAACTGTGGGAATGGAAAAGTGGAGATGTTGCCCATAGCAAGAATCTAAATGGTTGCTAGGGGCAATATCTTCACGTTTCCATTCCCACAGTTTAGTAAATAGAGGCCCTAGACTGCAAGTTCCCCAAGGAAATATTAGCTGTTGCCTCTTAATTGCACAGTTTAGCTAATTTGGAGTATCGTCGCACTTGCTAACAGCATCTCAACGTAGTTTAGCTCTCATTGGATGCTGGCTGCAATTTGAACATGCATGTGTTGTAAGAAACAGACAAATAATACAAGTCCATCTTTATTTTTTGCAAGTATTGCTCTTGGTAGCCAGGTTGCTATGCTAAATACCTGAAAACTGCAAGAAGAGCACGTGCAAATGTAATCGTTGTGAAAATACGCAGTATGCTTTTACGCTTCTTCATATACGGTGCTATTTTCACTCACATTTCCTATGTTAACTGAAACAGAAATAACTTTTCAAACAGTGTTGGAATCTATGACTTAATAAATTGTATAATATAGTCAACAAATTTGTCAAGGTGAATGTTTAGCCGCAAAGATGAGTTACAGATGTACAGTGTTATCTCCTAGTGTATACAGAGTTAGTCAAC
The DNA here is from genome assembly GCA_016617825.1 of Platyplectrum ornatum. NCBI lineage: Eukaryota > Metazoa > Chordata > Amphibia > Anura > Limnodynastidae > Platyplectrum > Platyplectrum ornatum. The sequence continues at coordinate 71,617 of JABWIB010000511.1, forward strand.
ATACAGAGATATCCTGAATGAACAGGATTCTTTATATAATATATTATTAGCTTATGATGAAATGTTTAAAAACAAGCAATATTAAGAAATCATAGCCAGATGTTATTTTTACAGGATGGTTAAATATTATTTTTATATAGTTCTTTATATGTATTACAGATTACCATTTAGGACTGGCACCCATTAATGAATATGGCATAAACCAAAGAAAATGTGTTGGGTGTTTTTTTGTCTTTTTTTTTTATAATAATGTATCATTCCACAAAACAATCTGGTCTGAAGGAATCCAATGAAACTGCAACCCAATTAATGATAACTTCCCCCTTTTACATTTGCAAAATCAGTGGATCAGTTGGTAATCAGTGAATGCACCAGAGCCACAGAAGGCCACCACCATTAGCAGGGCGGATCTGGATTGTGTAGAACAGCGGTTCTCTACCTCATTTGGCAGAATACCAGTTACGCAGTATGGAATCTCGTATCACCCCTAGTTACAAATATAATACAATCTTACCCAGTCACCTTAAATACCAATAGAGAGAGAGGTCCAAATACTGCCAGTCGTACCAGCATTACTTTTTGAAAACCTCTGGATATTTTACTATATTCCTTTATTCCTAATAAGATGCATGCCAAGTGTACACTCCCTCAGGCGAACATTTACTATTCAGCTGTCATATTTCTCTTAGTCTGGCTATCATCACTTCCTATTTACTACCATAATTCTGTGCCATCATTAAACAATATTCTCTTGTGAGACATTTATTATTATTATTTCATATTATTATTATTATTAATAATAATAATAATAAATTATTTGTGTCACCCACTGTACTTAATGTTAGTTAGTGTTGTAATGAATCTCCTTTAAATGCAGTTTTGGTGTTTCTAAATCTATTGTTAATTACCTGCACATCTTCCTTATGTTCTCTTAAGCAGTATGCTGTCAACACTGCATAACAATAAAATGAATAAGGAAACGTCAGTGCCAGTGCTTACCCACATCAAAGTAGCGTTACATTTAGTTGCCAAACACATTTAATGTCATTCTTAAAATATTCAGAATTACCCCTGTTCATAATTCACAGTCACTCATTTTTATTGGGCCCTCATTTGTTTGGTCTATTTTCTTTTGGGAACTGTGTAATTATACAGAGATGACATGTGCATTTGATTTCTTGATACAATACTAAGTTATAAATCCCGGAGGCTATATCGCTAACGTGGTTGCAGGAAGACTTCTTCCAACCATCTGGAATGTCCACACATTTTCAGAACAGAAGATCAGCCAGTAGCACAGAACAGTAGCAAACACACCAATATTTCCATTTGTGAAACATTGCTATTTAGATTGTATCTGTCCCACCGGCCTGTTCTCTGATATTCCCTATACCCATTAGTCATCAACTTTGTGCTTAGGGAGCAGGAGGTTTAAGACTTTGATATCTCAGGAATGTTGCCGTGTTTTATCTACACAGACCACTGCAGATCCTCCAAGTAAAGAAATTCACATCTCCTAATCCATGTGACCTATGAAAAACACTTATTACCTCTTTGATGCTCTGTGGCTGTGTATGTGATTTTACCAAGAATTAAACCCCTCCAAAGTGTAACTAAATTGGGCTACTGAATAAGGGATACTAATGACGGATATAACGAAATAATAAATATCACACACTTCATTTTGAATTGATAAGGAAAGAAAACACCCCTTATTAGTTCATAATGAAGTGAAAAGATCTTAGTAAACATATATATATATATATATATATATATATATATATATATATATAAATATTTTTTTTTTTTTATATTATCATGTTTAGGTAAAATGATGCCAGTGTTAAAGGGTACCAGTCTACCTCTAATATATAACATGAAGAATAATATGTTTTAATAATACTTATGGTACCAAGGGTATGAATTTCTCTATAAGAGGGGTAATGATATTTAAAGGAGATTGGAATAGAAGAAGTTTAATTTATATACATTTTTTTATATACATTTCTCTAGAAAGAATTGTAATGAAATTATTAATCATGATGGCAAGCATCTGGGATCCAAGTCACCATCCAAGTTTATAGGTTACATATGCCCAGTTTTTATCATCGACACTTATTTTATTATTACTCTTTGCCTCCACATCCATTACAGATGTTTTTCGGCCATTGTAACAATAAAAATACTCCTTTATATGAAAAAATATACATTATTTTAGTGTGCTGTTACACAGATTGTTGTAAATGTTACATTCTCAAACTATATTCCTTAGCTTCAACCAGAACAGTCTATAACACTTCTTGCATGGATTCAGAAGAGGTCAGATTTGGAAAGATCACAGCTGCTTGTCTTGGAATTCACCGCTCAGTGGTCATTTATAATTAATATTAATGAATGGCAGATGACAGATGTTTATATCCCATTCTTTGCCAGGCATTGCTAAACAAAAAAGCTTAGCGCTTTCATTTTAGCTCATATGTACTGGTGTTTTTTCCCTCCTACAGTTATAACAATTTAAGACACACAATTACTTATGCGTTCAGAGAAAAAAAACGACATCTGTCCGCCATCACCAGACTTTGGCCTAGTATTATAAATGTTATATTACATTCACAATCTGCAGGCCTCAGGCTAAAAATAACATTTATACATGTAACCCCCAAACACATATTAAAGAGGTTTACAGGTGTCTTAAAGACAAGTAATCTGTAAAATTGAATGTTTTATTCAAATAGTTGAGACGTTCCATACCTGTCAGCGTAATTAGCCATTGCAACAATCCTGCAGAACTTTACAGACACTTAACGGACCTGAAATCTAGGGAAGTTGGCAGAAAATTTGTGAACTTAACTTTAAGTACCGAACAAGCAAAAAAGAGCTATGATAATTTTACATCCCTCTTGTCCCCATACAACACTGTTTTACTAAAGGCCTAATGGAGAAGGCCTCATTTTTTTTACTATGTGCAAAATCTAATGCATAGTCATGGACACTACATACTGTTCAATTTATTGGCAGAGGGAAGAACCTGCTGACATGGTGATCTTGATGGCATTAAACGTGTTGTCAAACCTCCCAATTCCTAATGCTCTGACAAAATTTGCATAAAAGTTTCTTCAAACTCCATCCATTGCTTTACACTCCTGCAGATCAGAGCAGTAAGCAGCATAATGATTATTCTAATCATCATATACCACAGATGACCAAATCTAAATTTCAGGCAATTCCCAGAGTTGTTCCTAAGAGACCTTGGGGCTGATCCAGAGTTTAGGAGTAAGAACAAAATGGATGCAAATGTAGACCTGGGTAATACAAATTTGGACAGCAAGGGAAGGAAAATGTAAACTGTGAAATTAAAATTAAAGTTGAGAGAGAGGTGACGTTTCCTAGCTCAGCTCTAATCAACAGATTAAACATAAATTATTTATAAAGTAGCAATACATACTTACATCCTTAGAGCTGTGAGGCATCAGTGCTACCTGCTGAGGCATCCATGCTGCCCTAAATCTATGGATCCTGTCCTATATTATTTCATGCAGTCAATAGCAAATTAGCTTTTATACATTTGAAATAAATATATTTTGTTAAGAAAACATCTTTAAATATTTTTTGTGGCTACTTTATTTTATAAAACTAAAGTCCACATGTCCAAATACATTTTCTACAACTACTTAAAGCTGTAACATAGCTCAATATTTAACCTTCTGTTTTTAATTGCAAACAGCATTCGCAGTAAGATATAATTTAATGAAAACAATATGATCACATTATGAATGTAGCTGGTTATGGAGTTCTGGCCATGATACATGAGCTTCTTATTGTTAAACTAATCTAGTCATTAATTTGCTAAAAAAGAAAAAGGTTGTGGAACTTAAGAACGTGTTTAAATGAAAATAAACACATTTATAGACTTTTATACCAGATCATATCTCTCAAGAACTACCCAGGACATGTTTAAATGTTTCCTAACACAGATTGGAGTGGAAGTGGAGATACTTGGTTATGCAAGAGTGCTGCACGAGAAGCAATATTTGCACTGAATAATGTTAACATCTGTGACACAAATCCCATTGTTCACAGATGGAGTTTTAAGAGTGTACTTTTCTTTAACTTCTAACACGTGTGCATTTTCATTTGAAGTTATCTTAAGTTCATAAGTAAATAGAGTTGTAAGGTCTTTTGTTTCAAAGGCAAAATTCACATCTAGGTTAAACTAGAAATACATTGCTGTACCATAGTGCCAATTCTGTATATACTCTAAGGGGTATATTTACTAAGCGGTGAGATTGCAGTGAGATTGAAAAGTGGGGATGTTGCCCATAGCAACCAATCTGATTCGAGATCACATTCTCCAGTGTGTAAAATGAAAACTGAGAGCTTGAATCTGATTGGTTGCAATGGGCAACATCCCCACTTTCCAATCTCACCGCTTAGTAAATATAGGCCTAATTCTCTAAATACTTTTGTTTTCTCCCTCCCGGGAGAAACAGAAGAGAAGGAGGCATTGGTAATGATGGAGATGGAGGCAATGATTTTCTTTAAATCAATTCCTCAGGCCTGGTCTCGGGAGATTTACAGAGTCTTCTGTGTATCCCTGAAGTCTAAAATTGAGGAATCTACCGGAGATTCTGGGAGAGTCAAAAACCCTGTTTAAGACCTGTGTACAAAGTAGCTTTGATAGTTATAGGAGCATATGCAGAATAATGCAAAATTATAACTTTTATTCAGATGTTTTAACAACCAATAATTTAACAAATACTGATTATCATGATATATTAAGTCATTTACAATATTAAAGAAACAATAGTTATTGTAGCGTGTTTTATATATGATATGTAATAGACGTGATTCATTTATTGGAATCTTGTATTTTTATTTCCAGACCAAAAAATAAAGACGACACAAAAAAGAATAAGAAGAGAAAAAACAAAGGAGACTTGGCAAGTAAGGAAAGACAGAAAAAACAGGACAAACTACAGCGTGGAGATATAAAGCAGCGAGATATGAGAGCCTAGGGGATGGAAAATGCAGACATTGCAGTATAACTTTCTTGTGCTCTTACGGAACATGAAAGGCCTTGTACCTTATTCACCGGCTTCTGGTGCTGCTATATCCATCACATCCACAGTTGACTAAACCTCTTGATGAAATGGGCAGATCTTATGAAGAAAAGGCCTAAATAACATTCCAGGTTTCTCTATGCTTATTTTTTTTGGAAATAATGATAAAGAAAAAAAAAGACTGAAGACAGTGAGGAACACAGAAAGAAGGCCAAATATTGGAAAAGTGCCCTGTGGATGCTTCATATGTGTATGCTTCTATGCATCTATAAAAGACAATAAAGACTTTATTCTATGTAATTGTTAATAGCAACAACGTTCAATTTTGTAAAGTATTTTTAAGCCGTCTTGTTCCAGAAATGTAGGCAAGTTATACGCTGAGGTCTACAGCACCGTTTTTTCAAACACATTTCTGTGGTTAAATCATAATAAAATTATAAACCAGCAGTACACGTTGCTGAGGAATAGACATGCCATAGCCAGTTAAAGAATGGTTACCTCACCCCCATGTTGGCTGTAGGATCTGAATTATTCCAAAATATGTTTTGCCTTTGGTTTCTGTGTAGTTACAGTAGTTTGAACTGAGATTTATATGTATTGACGCTGCTTCACATAAACTGTAACAACCAATATTTAGCCAGTGTTGGAGGATATCATGTCTCTTGTAATCAGAAGAAGAAATGGCAACACTAATCTCAAAGCAAAGCTGCTCTATTTTGTAAAATGGTTAGACATATTTTAATTTATTAGCACTCACATATATGACTGTTAACATATTTCTATCCCTGGTAAAATTGTGTAGTTTTATATTTTGTAACTGAGTGAGTGAAATGGTACAATATCCAGCTTCAGATGTTAGGTCAAGAAAGAACCATCATTAGCCATTGGCTAGGCAGAATTCCCTTCCCAGCAATCTACCATGCCCAGGTAAAAGTGCAGTGGTCGAAGTGGAGACTTAGTAGTGGTGGTATGGACTTGGTATGAAAACATAGATAATAATAGAATTTATTGGAGATTTATACATATTATACATATTCAAATATATCAGTGGCAGAAGTAACAGTATGACATACCCCCATACACACCCCCACTTCGAGCCCTGGTATAGCGCCTATAGATAAATGGTTTTTAATGACGGTCAGTTTATACAGATACAGATAGTTATAGAGTATGTAAGAGAAAGGGTTGTATCACACAATGTTACACAGGAAAATGCACACAGGGCCATACGCTTCACTCTTTTGTATGGTGATCAAATGAAAAAGAAATATTATATGGTTATGCTTATGCGTTCTGGAGCTGCCATTGGCAGTCATGAAATTCTTGTAGTGGTTATTTCAATGCATACGTGGAAAAATATTGAAAAGAATGTTAACACACTAGAAATGCTGCTAAATGTATTGAACATCAGAATGGTTCCCGGACAGACTTGGAGTCCAAGACATAATTGCCTTTAGTGCAGGCCAGCATGTTCTTTGCCTTTGCTTTAATTTTTACTGCTATATCTATCATGCATCTATCAGCATGTTAAAAAATATCTTTTACGGACCAAGAACTTTAATTCCTTGTACTGCTGGAAGGGCCTTTAGAGCCCAGATCTGCTAGTTGCAGAAGACCCTTCCAACAGATGTTTGGTTGTCAGGGGCAGAATAGCTAAGCAATACAAAGAAAGGAGCAATATGTCAAGGAAGCATTGTGCACTTTTCCAGTTATGTTATCTTCTGGAGATGCTCGTTTCTATTTTATAATCTGCTTTTTCGATCAGCGTAGACGATGAAGGGGCACAATTTCAATAATGTCTGTATCTATTGAAAGAAATTCCACTACAATAAACATACTTCTTGACAAGGTGGTAACAGTTGTGAATGTGCTTTGTTTTCATTTGTGGTCCTTTTTCTTGCCAAACATAACATCTTAAAGTGTTCATGAGAAGATTTAGGTGGTTGGTGGTAGTCAATTATATTTTATGAAAACATGCCTACTGCTAATTATGCTTTTGGTGGACATTAAAATGCAAACTAGATCCAAATTTAAGAGTTGTGGCTGTTCCTCTCATGCTGCTACTGGAAAGCAGCTGTATTCGTTTTCCGCCATGCGCATGCCACCAAGTTCCATGCTGGAAGTCTTTCTGATTGTAGGGCAGGGGAGGGCATAATGCATAAAACATGTCCGCATGTTGAGAGATAATTCATCATACCATAAAAGCTTGGAAAGGTCCTTAACCCCTCGCATCCTTGGACGTACATGGGCATCCTGGCAGGAAGAGTTAGCATGAATTGCCGTACATGTACTGCCGCGCTACATCAACAGCAACTATTAATTCTGACTAGTCAATCAATGTGTTCATATGTGAAATAAGCTGTTCCACAGGAAGAAGTTAAGCACGATGGCAGGCAGTGCATAAAAGTTAAGGTAAAAGGGTCCAGCTAATGGAAATCACTTGCTTGTAAGGGGAATGGCTCCCACCTGCATCATGCTCTTAACTCTGGATCTGTTTGGATTTCTAAGCCTTAAATACATATTTAAACAGTTTAGAAATGGAAGAAAGGTAGAGCTATGCTTTGTAATGAGTAATTCATAGAAAGGATGGAAGACTCTGTTCCTAATGTTTCCTGCTTTTATTGCCATGCAGTCCTTGCACTGATAATTAGAATTCATATTGCAGCCATGCTTCTAAAGATAAATGTTACAGAGGGACCAACAATATGTTCCACATTATGGTGTGACCAAAGTCATCAATCATCCAAAACATTAAAACCACCTGTCTATGTAATCCACAAGACGTGTGAAGGTGTCCTGTTGAATCTAGCACCAAGACATTAACAAATGTGATGAATCACCAGGCCCCTTCTATTGCTTCTTCTAGCTATACTTCCTTTGCCCATTTTTATGAGGTACTAACCACTGCGTAACAAAAGCAGCCTACAAGACTACAAGACCTGCTGTTTTGGAGATGCTCTGACCCAGTCATTTAGCCATCACAAGTTGGTCCTTGCCAAAGTAGCTCAGTTTCCCATTTTCGTTGCTTTAAGAACATATCTATTTAACCTACACCACCCCTTGACAGATGTCATTGTAATGAGATTATCGCTTCCCTGCCAATTTTTTTGTTATGATAGTTATCCTATGTAATATGCCCTTTATATTGTTAGCTTTTCAATATGAAAGTTGTATCCACCATATTTTATTTGACTATAAGAGCTCCATCATTTCTGGAGGCCCAGTCACACTTAAAGGCTTGAAGTTTCCATGAGTGGGAGACAATTGTATTGTAGGGTACCATGCATGCCATGCATTAAATAGTTTTACTGACAATCAGAAATGTTAAGCATTGTACGCAAATCAGAATCTGGTTTATTGGACTCACAAGAAATAATAATGTTGTTAGCACACTACAGTAGGTAATGATTGCATATGCTAGTGTAAGGTGATGAAAGAAAGATTGCAATCACAGTTGAAATTGAGTAGTTGAAGACAAAGGTTCTCTTTTTTGGTGGCTTACCAGTTAACCAGTATGGAACCAGATCAAGCTCCACTTGGCATATCATCCAAATACATACCCACAACAGACATGTATTTTTCCTTGGAGAAAACAGTTATATAATAAAGCAAAATTAATAAACAGGAGAACAGGGTTTAACAATCAATATAACAATATAACAATCAATAATCAAGAACAAGTTACTAGTAATAGAAGTTGGGAAATAAACCAGTAAATATAAACACATTCATGTGATTATACATGTCTATATGAAAGAAAAAGGTCACCATATGCAAATCCTAACACAGATGCTTTGCTTTACTGTATTTCTGTTTACAATTATGTTTCATTAAATGTTTATACCCCAAAACAAAATAAAATAGATTTCATTATTACAAAGATATTTTTTAATTAGACCTCTTCTTCAGGGCATCTTTTCAATCATCTCTTAAGGACATGATTTAGCTGTGCCAGATAATTCCTTATGGCAGCCTTGGATGTGAATATACAGTGGAACAGAAGTCAAAGTGAAAATTTAGAAGTGGTGGTATGAACATTTAGAAGTGGTGGTATGGAAACATAGAAATAATAGAAGTGAATGGAAATTTATAGTTTTTGAAGTGAAATCAGTGGGGAAAGTGACGGAATGACATACCCCCACATACACCCCCACTTCGAGCTCTGCAGTGGAATATCTGTGTACAATAGTTAGGTAAGTAATCTATGTGAAAATATGTTTTGGAAAAACAGTAAGAGTTGTCAAAAATCAATGTCCACAAAGAAATTATTACCAATAAATATTTTAATATGGTCATATTATAGTTCTAGTAAAAAGACTATAACTATGTATAAATCATGCTGGAAGGAAAAATAACTTCGTATTAATAGACACTGCTGGAAGGACATGCTTGGAGTCAAACACTAGCTGAGAAGCCAGAGGTTAGTATACATTATTAGAAGTTCATATTTTAATTGTTGTAGAGCATAAGGTTCCCTTGTTTTCTTCTTCATACTAGTTACAATGAGAAGCATTGTTAGGGAGAACATTTCTTGCATTATGATTTTTCAGCACAGCCATCAACATATTCTTTGTTGCAAATGATAAAAGCTTCCATATGAGGCAGATTTTTTCTGTTATGACAAATGACTGAGACACTGGAAAGGATGCTCTAGATGTAGCAAACAGCTTGGTGAGCCTTTGCTGCCTTTGCCACTCACACGAGTCCTTCATCACAGAAAGCGACATCTTCCACGTGACTTATATATCGTTTAAGGAGTAAGAGCATATGTAAAAGTTGTGTGTGTATGTAAGTTCTGTTGAAAGAATCAAAATTCATCAACTAAGACACAACAGAGTTCATAGGTGTCAGAACAGGGGAAGCGAGGAACAAATCACCCCCCCACCTCCCCATATGTGAGGGTGGTGCTCTCCTCGCAATCCCTCAGTAGGGCAGTCAGCCAGCCTGGTGTTGCAGCTCCTCTGTAAGATCGGGTAAGTACCTGTCACAGCTACTAGAGGGGGTGCCATGAAGCAACTAGAAGAGGTGCTGTGAGGAGGGGGGGGCACCTTGAGGAGGGGAGCACTAGCCCCCCAAAGTAAAATGTTTTGATGTCCTGACAGTGTTCAACCTATTGATAACTTAATGAGCAGAACCCATTTAAGTTAACCTTTGTAAATGTCATAGGGTTTTATCAATTTCCCTATAATTATACATTTACAGCACGTATACTGAACTGAACATTAGGGATATTATACGCGTCTTATGTCACCAAGTGGTGAATGAAAGTTAATATAAACATGCCAAGAAAAGATACCTATGAACATATGTAAATGTGTGTTTACTCTAACAGATTATTATGACATATGGCATTGTTTCATACTGAAAGTTGAATTACAAAAGATACACATGAAATAAACAATTTATTCATAGTAAAATATTTAGAGTATAAATATAAATTCATATAAAATAAATAAATAATAAGTGAATTCAGAAAGCATATGCAGCGACATCAGTATGGCACTGTTTACCTTTCTTTATGTACTGTAAATTATGATGTTGCTTTGTGTACATTTGTGTAAATTATTTATTTTACATTGATCCCTAATTTTAGACTTTTAGACACAGTTATCCTGTAGATATTAAAATGTATGTAACTATGAATGGTAAATTCTAAAAAAAAAAAAAATACTACATGTGTCATTAAATGGTAAAATAAATGGTCATCCCACTGCTTTGAATGGATTCTACATCAACAAGTACTCATAGTTTCTAGTATGACTCAAGATATGATTAACAATGACTAACCAACTGTATTAGAATAAATAAAACACTTCGGTCAGAGCTCTTGATCACTCATGATCTTAACTTCCATGTGTGTGGGTGGACACTTAAGATAAGGAGGATCTTATGTAAGGGGTATATTGCCGTGCCTTTCTTACACAGTGAGAGCAGAACAAAACATCAGTACATAACTTTAGCACTGAACAGGCTGATAGCCTAAAAGAAGTGGTGCTGGTTATATAGACAGATAATACAGTAAAATGAGGAGAAGCCTGATTAAATATCTTATGTAGCAGTTTAACTGCTTTTTGTAGAATACATATATCTCCCCCTCCCACTATTCATACATGCTGTTCGAATGTCGCCTCCCAGGAGTCGGAAAAACTTCCAGTGTGTATGTGTGTTCATGATGATCCAGAAACATGCTGGTCTGGTGCATAGACATGGAGTGGAGTTTGGATCCAATCCATTATCTGTAAACTAAAGCTGGGTACTAATAATATACATTCCTATATTATCTTCAAGGTAGTCACCAGCTGAACAGCCCCAAAATAGGGGATATACATATCTTTGGATATGACCCATTGTCACCAAAGTTAAACTTAATATTCATGTGCATATGCATGGTAGTCTAAACTCTATTGTAGTTCCGAGTCTTGATTTGTTATTTAATAGAAAGTTGTAACAGAGATTAAAATAGAGTCTTCTTTTACAAAAAGAGCACAGGAGTTAGAGGCATATGGTTAGTTACACACAAAATCATCAGTGGAAAAAGATGGTCTGTCGGTAGTAGCTTGCCAGATTCATATGCTGATAAGGGATTATTAACATACCACAGAGGTGATGAGAAGATATCATCTGATCCCACAATGCTTTTTTTTGTCAGAGGTCTACATCCTAGAAATAACATCAGACTAGATGGGTAAAAGAAAAGAAATAACCCAAAATAGATAATTCATCAAAGGACAAGACCTATTTCTAAGCAATTTATTATAAAATAAACTTTTAATACTAGACCATATCCATGCTTCTAATGCAATTGAAAGCAGAAAAGTGATTCTCGTATTTGTCGAAATCTACACATGATATCCAAACACCTAGCAATGACTCTACTAGCCACCTTTCTAGCACCACTGCACTTACCTTACTCCATTGGAAGCTTTCAGACATTTCACTGCTGTTAAGTATAGATATGGCCTAATAAGTTCAGATCTGATAGTGCAGATAAATGTGCATTCTAAGAACACAAAAAAAGATAAAATGCGGTCCAAACACACAGAAATCAAAGTACAATGTTACAAAACTGTATAGCTGAGCTGAAGAAAAGTTTCAAGTAAACTGGGTCTGTCTTCTGATGTTAGTAACAACCATAAGGTTCATGCCTAAAAATGACATAATTTGTGGACATATTATAAAATATTTACACATTTTTAATAGAAACACAGCATTAAAAAGAAATAAACAAGAACGGAAAGTAAAATACAATATTCCATTAATCAATATTAATAAAAACAAAGTTTCTGTATAACGTGTATAAATAAAAGTACAATGCTGCCACCTCCTGGCAATTTTCAAAATTAACAATTTAATACCAATATGGCTGGATTTCTTTCCAACCAAGGGCACAGGGCATCATGTGTACAGCTTGTACGTATGATAGAAGGGGGAGAAGTATTTAAATCATACCGTATAGCCTTCAAGGACTGGCTTCACTGAAGGCGGTGCGTACATTTTATAAAAGCAAAACAAGGCAAAATGTCATCATCCTGGGGGGTATATTTACTAAGCAGGGAGATTGCAGTGAAATTCGAATTTGGGGAAGTTGCCCATGGCAACCAATCAGATTTGAGCTCTCAGTTTCATTTTACACTCTGGAGAATGTGAACTCAAATCTGATTGGTTGCCATGGGCAACTTCCCCAAATTCGAATTTCACTGCAATCTCCCTGCTTAGTAAATATACCCCTTGCTGTTGGATTTTTGAGGGGTTTGTAATTCAGGTGGAATTTCATAGGTGGAATTCAAACATCTATATGCTTCAGCAGATGGAGGAGCAGCAAAAGATCATCCACAGCTATACCTTGACCTGTGACATACAGGAATGGTGATACAGTCAAGCACTGTGCAGAAAAATATCCGTGCTGAAAAACTTTGAGGTTGTGACACATAAAGAAAGTTCCGACACAGATAGCCTGTGTCAGGTCATTCCCCTGGTCAGCTTTTTGCAAAAACCAGTTGGAGAAACTGAAGGAGGAGTTCAAGCAGTGTAATTGCGATACCTATGTATATTTTGGCAACCGTACTGTTTACTAGGTTTAAATCTTATGTTGTATCTTTTTTACCAGCGGGCACAAATCTGCAGAGATGCAAATAGGTCTTTGTCTGAAAATTATCAGCTGAAGTGGAACACGGCAGACACACATCTCCTCCTTCAGATTCTCAATGTAAGGTTCCCAGGAAAAAAAACCCAAAATTTTTCTAACGTCCCAACAGCAGGAGCTGCCTACCAACACAGACATGTCTACTGCCACTGGCAATCATGCAATCAACCTTGAAAGAAGTGTGGGCATTAACTGGAGCTTCCCTAGGCTGGAGTAGTGGCAAAGTGAGGGAATTGCCACCTGGGAGATGAGGAAGGTTAGTGACAATCATGAAGGTTCCTCATCTGGACCAAGTGTATGGGAAAGATTATTTTTTTACAGGCTTGCAACAAACCATACATATGCAGAAAGGGCTAATATAAGCTGCCCAAAACAAGAAGATAAAAAATAAGAGGCTATAAAAATACAGAATGTATTGCAACAGGCAAGTTCTTGTACAAGTTTTTATTCTCATAAAAAAAAACAAATAAGGAATACTTTCTACAAATATTTTAGCCATTTGTAATTAACCAAACATTGCAGTGTTTCAAAAAATGAAAATTGATAGATTCCCACAAATCATTATCGGGAGGAGACCCAAGCTCAAAATCTAAACAAAAGTTAAACAGTTAAAATGAAGTGTTATTATGTAAAGCAGAAATGGTGAGGTTTTTTAGTTAAAAATCTCGAACAACACACAAGACACCCTATCAAGAAGGAATGTCTCTTATCCTGTTCAGCGGTAACGTTCCATACTGATATGTCCTTTTCCCACTGGCTTCTGGATGAGCTTGTGACCAAGTAAAGCACAAACCTGTGCCTGTGTCTCATAGGCAAGGGACACTTTGTGGGACTACATAAATGCAGATTAAAACCACATATTGCCACCTGGTGGGGGCGGTGGGGAAATGTCTGAGTTGGAGAAAGAGCAGCCTCTGTGGAAAATCTAGGGAATATCGCCCGTCTGCGGGCCATCCACGAGAACGATATCGTTCTAATGGTGACCGGTAAAACATAAAAAAATACCTGTAAAAAAAAATAAAAATAAATAAATAAAACATACTTACATTCCTGGGGTCTTTGCCGGGCACCAGAGCTGTGCCCGGCTCCTTTTTTGTGATGGTCCGGCGTCTCCTTCTTGCATGGAGAAACGCTGTATATGCGTGACGGCGCCACGCGCGACAATCGTGGATTTAGAGTAAAAATAGGCCCGTGGATGGCCACCTCTACTTATGATTTAGCACAAAGGCCAAGTGGGTACTCATCAGACCTAGATTAAGAATGCTGGTCCACACTATAAACCCTGTATGGATGAGGCTCAGGGAAAATAAATGCAGGAGGACACTAACCGTATTTCCCTGGAACTTAACCAATCAGTGATAGAGAATGCAAGTCGCACTCCTCCACACACCATACTTACCCAGTTCTTCTCAGAGAGAATAAAAACTCCTAAAGGCTACCTAAATTTTGCATGCTGATCTGCTTTGTTTAGGAAGCAGATTAGTTTGTAACGTTTATAACACACCCCTTCATTAGTATGCCAATCAACTGGCCCTCTCGTACATATGTAACATGTACAAAACAGAGGTTTTGCACATGTTAGAAATGTACTAAAAACATCTGGGGGGCTGATCCAGAGTTACTTATTTATTAACAGGTTTTTATATAGCGCCATCAGATTATGTAGCGCTTTACAATTTTAACAATCAATAAGACATGACTGGGTGGTAACAGACAGAATGGGTGGGGGAAGAGGGCCCTGCTCGCAAGATTACACTCTATAGGATATTGGGGATTGATACAAAGGGGTAAGTGGTATTATTATACAATGTATGTACCAGCCAGGTTGTATCGTAAAAGTGCTCTGTGTGATCGAGTTTGAGAGTAAGGGTGAAACAGGTGCAAGTGTAGACCTGGGCAAATTCAAACACTGAACTGGTATTTGCCCCCTTCAGCGAAGTCCCATTCACCTGCCTCTAATATCAGCAGAGGAAATGGGGGTATGTGTGGGGACGTCATTGGCATGATAATGAAGCAGGAAGCAGAGCAGATCAGCGTGTAAAGTTAAGATAGCCTTTAGGAGTTTTTATTCTCTCTGAGAAGAACTGGGTAAGTATGGCGTGTGGAGGAGTGCGACTTGTATTCTCTATCATTGATTGGTTAAGTTCCAGGGAAATACGTTAAGTGTCCTCGTGCACATTTATTTCCCCTGAGCCTCATCCTTACAGGGTTTATAGTGTGGACCAGCATTCTTAGTCTAGGTCTGATGAGTACCCACTTGGCCTTTGGGCAGGCTAAATCATAAGTAAGTTTGGTTCCGAATTCCACCGAGACTACTCTTTCTCCTAAGATCCAGCTCAGACATTTCCCCACCACCCCCTCCGGGTGGCAATATGTGGTTTTAACCTGCATTTATGTAGTCCCACAAAGTGGCCCTTGCCTATGAGACACAGGCACAGGTTTGTCTCCTGATTTATTTTTATTTCATCTGAATTAAAAAGAAGTAGTAAAAGACTAAAGTAAACAGTACAGGCAATATTTGTAAGGAACTAAAACAGAATAAATAGAAAATCGGATACCTGGGTTTTCAAACGGTCTAAGATGAGGAGTTTGAGCACACAGAGAAGAAAACAGAACTACGTGCTCCTTTGAAACAGCTATTTTACTGTTAAGGAGATTTATAGATAAGGGGACGACACAGATGCTCATTTCAATCACGGCAATCACAGTGACTAGTGAGAGGACAATAGAGTATATTTTTTAGCACAATAATGTTTTTGGTCCCGTCTTTTGTGTTTCGCTCAGCAAATGTCTTTTTAATTAATTAAATTTAATTAATTAAATTAAAAACACTTTACCTCTGAAGTTAATGATATCACTCAGCATAACGCAGAAATGAATTGTAACTCACCTGAAAGAGATGGTCAGACAGCCCCAAAGATAGAGACAGTCAGACCCAAAGAGAGACAAACAGCCCCAGATAGAGACACAGAGAGACCCAGAGAGAAAGGAAAAAAGACAGACAGCCTCAGAGAGAGAGAGAGAGAGGGGGGGACAGACAGACAGACAGCCCCAGAGATAGAGAGACAAACAGGCAGCCCCATCTGATGGGTTGAGAATCATTATAAGCACATTAAAGTATTTATTAGTTAACATTTATACATTTTTATGCAATCTCCTAACCCACATACACTTTAGTGTGCTTATACTGATCTATAAACCATCAGATGCTTATACATACATACATATTTTTAGTACAAAAGGGTGCAGTACCCCAGAGCACACTCGCTTTCCACATAAACATATATTTGAGGTGCTCAACCAGTCTTATCCAATATCAATAAAAGCTAATCAAATTAACCATAGTTGTCACTATTCTTCAACAATATCCACCAATATGTACAATCATGATTGTAGCTGCCACGCTTATATATACTGAGCCCCTGAGGATGATGCATAAAGTAACATGGAAACAGCTGTTAGGCTGGGATAACGTACTGGAAGTGACAGGAGCCACCAGACACAGTTTGTACATTGTGGATATCTTTGCACAACTTGCATGGTGGAATGAAATATAAAACCTTGACCATATCATATTACATTATTATTCTGGATATGCTGTTTTAAAAAGGACAATAAAATGTGTTATGAAAAGAAAAAAAGGTATTGGTGGATAATAAGATAATAAGATTATTTCCGATTATCCTTTATTGAGAAATATATGCAGAAAAATTGACAAAATTGACAAATGGTTAAAATAATGAATAACAGATATTATGCAAACTGCAAAACTATCTAATATTACAGTCCATAAAACCAGCAGCTCTATACATTATATGTCATGTGTCTATGGTATGGTATAGTATGGTATCACTTAGGCTGGAATATCTAACATGCAGGATAATCAGTGAGAAATTGCAGGGAAAAAGTCACTTCCCTTAAAGAGTGCAGACAGTGTCCATCAGGAGGTAGGAGACAGATATTGTACAGCAAAAAGTAATAAGGGAAGAGCATGGAGTCCCCCCCTTGAGCACACAGAGCAGCTGCTGGAGTAGACTGTGAGCAGTGGATACAATGTATCAGTGTGAGAGACACTGCAGAACAGAATGAGAATAATGTAAATTCCAAAAGAAAGAGAAAAAAAGACATATGCTGCGTTCAGATTGCCTGCGGCCAAAAAAGCCGCAGGCAAAGCCGTCGCTGGAAGATGCCAAAATCGGCGGCTTTCAGCTAAAAGCAACACAGGAAACGCCGGCTTCACAGTGAAGCCGGCGTGCTGCAGAAGGGGAGGGGAGCTAAAAAGACTGTGACTCCTTCACTGGGCTTATATGCAGACGTCTCTGCACCGCTCTGCCACCTTCGTGTCTGCAGAGCGGGACCCCAGCCCACCGCCTTATGTAGTGGCGCTCTCTCGAGCCAGCCGGCTTGGTATTTAGATGTGCTCAGGCTCGGTCAATACTGTCACTGTATATACGGATCAGATAGCGATATTGCTATTAGTTATAGCATGACATTCCGTGTGGTCAGGGATCAAAGCTACGCGCGTTTCGCATTACGCTTCTTCTTGGCTTTACCGAGCCCGCACATGGCAAATGTTTACATACCCTCTCCTGTTCTCTGATTGGTTGCCAGGGATTTTTTGAAAAAGCAACGATTACTTGCTGGATTAATCACCTCGGATATAAACACTATTAAAGATTTTGTTATCATAGAGAATCATTGTATTACGATTTTATCTCTCAGTAATTCCTTTCACTGAATATATATCCCATTATGCTTATACCTCCCTTCATTAATTGCCTATTTGCCTATATCATAACGTTCTATATTTGTTTCAATTAGTTGTTACATTTTAATTACAAATTATCCCTGGCTCAATAAAATAAATACTTACATCACATAGCTTTTGACTCCAATCTTATTTATGTGTCTTGTGTTTATTGTATATCCTCCTCATCTTTATTTATATATATTTTTTTTCAACCATATCGATTTCTTCCACTCTATCTCCCTCACATGGATTATACTTTTATTAAAATATACCTTCTACCATATTGTCCCTACTATATATCTCATATTTCAATTTATGATGCTCCAACATAATTAATAAAATTAAAACTGCTACAGTCTAATAATTTTAAAATTTAAAATTGTTCCACTCATAAAACTGGTGCTAGAGGTGTATCAAACTCCCAATGTACTGTGTGTGTAGGTAAGTGTCAGTGCTCTTCCATTGTGTATTTCCTATACGATATCATAATACTAAATTGTTGTGTTGTCTTATCCAATAAAAGTGCTATGTGCCATTTTCATAAATCAACCACCTAGATGGTTCCTACAAATGCCTCTTATTTGTATATTGTGCTGGGTGTCTAAACATTTACATCAACATGATAAAGTGCTAGTGTCTGTGCCGTACATAGATCTGAACGACTCCCAAAGTGCTGTGCTTCCATACTAAAAATAAAATGCTACATGTGCATAACTAGATTTATACTAAGGACCCTACTCACGTCCTCTAAAGTACCAATCGTACCCAATATTAATACTACTATATTCCCACTATCTCCCTAATACATAAGGTGCTATATACTAGTGCCAGTGCTGACTGAAGCCTGCCTACACATACTTATTAAAAATTATGGACAATAAAAACAATCGGTTCCATGTGAGTGCCTAACTATTAGGTGAAGTGTTCTATACCTTCACCATTAATTGCTCCAGGTAAGTATATTCCTCCACGAGTTTATTATTCCAAATAGGTTTTAGGTTTCTATTTTTCATAAAGTGCTGGAGTTTCATTGCCAGGATTTAATCCAAGGAGCATTTCCCAAATATTATATGGCTTAATCCTACTCTCATATAAAATTATTATAACTTATGTACTCATTCAATCCATTTGGTATAACCGTATCCAATAAATATATAAACTTGGTTTCCCTTTTTAATAACTCATTTGTCAGGTCACCTCCTCTGACACCCAGTTTTATTTTTTGTAGGATAAAAGCCTTTAATTCCCCAGGATCCCCTTCATTATGCTCCAAGTAGTGCTCTGCCACCGAGGTAAGAGGTTTCATTCTGGACTTATCTTTCTTTCCATTTTTTATATTATAGATATGTTCATTCAATCTTTTTCTGAACGCTCTGCTTTATAATATATTTAAGACCACACGGGCATATTAAACAATATACTACTCCGTGTGTCCCACAGTCCAAATGCTCTTGTATTCTCCATATCTTGTTAAATTTATCCATAAATTCTGTTGTTGGTGCCATATGTTTACACATCTTGCACCTTCTACATGAATATGATCCTGGAGGTGTAATGTTTATCATTTGGTTACCAGGTGGTTATGTACCAGTTTGTCCTTAAGATTTTTGGATCTTCTCCAAGTTATGGGAATTCTTGGGCCTATAATTTTATTCAGATCCTCATCTGTCTTCAAAATAGTTGCATGTTTGTTGAAGATCCCTTCAATCAACTTCCACTCCGCACAATAGTTTCCTATCACTCTTAGTTTATCTTCCTCCTGTATTTTTTTAGGTTGACTTAAAATGAGTTCCTCCCTCTTTTTCTTTTTAGAGTGATAGTATGCTTCCTTTATTGTTTTGCGTCCATATCCTCTAGATCTGAACCTGTGCATTAAATCTCTCGCCCTTTCCTCAAAAACCACTCCATCTGAGCAGTTTCTCCTAACTCTCAGGAACTCCCCTTTGGGGACACTCTTTAAAACATTAGGATGGTGTGCGCTGGTATAATGGAATAAGCTGTTTGTTGATGTCTTCTTGCGAAAGATATCAGTCCTCAAGTGGCCTTCCATGTCTATGGATTAAAAAAATTAATCCTCTCCTTATTGATCTCTCTAGTTAGTACCAAGTTCAGATAATTTATATTCAACTTATCAGTGAATTCGTGGA
Organism: Platyplectrum ornatum; assembly: GCA_016617825.1. Classification (NCBI taxonomy): domain Eukaryota; kingdom Metazoa; phylum Chordata; class Amphibia; order Anura; family Limnodynastidae; genus Platyplectrum; species Platyplectrum ornatum. The sequence goes on from JABWIB010000511.1 coordinate 91,717, forward strand.
ACTTGAGAATAATGTGAAGACGATCTTAGCATACACAGAATAACAGCATCTCCTGCACTGTGTATTAATGTATTTGATCAGACAGACAGACCCAGAGAGAGGGATGGGGAGTACAAAAAGGCTGAGATTTCTGGTCACCCTAACTGTGTGGGGTCTAATTTGCTATAATTACTATTTTGGGGGATTTGGTCTTAGATTGTGGGGTTTGATTTAGCACTATATTGGGAGTGTCAGTTGATAGTCATTGTCTGATCTCCATTCTTGAATGGTTGGGGGAAGCGAATTGTGAGATCCTCATCTGGGAGTCAGATCTCTTTTATTATGGGGTGGGGGCTAATTTTACTTTTACAGTAGGCAACCAGTCTGGTATTTAAAAATACTGAGGTATGAAGTTTGAGGGTAGACTTGAACCTGTGATAGACATAGGAGGAGAAATGGTTGGGGAGGTACTGCTTGGCCCATGGTCTGGGTCTTAAAGGGCCACCAAGCAGTAAGACCATAGGGGTGCCACACAATGTATACCTCAGTATGTTGGTTAAGAGGTGATTTGCTTAGGTTAATGTAATGTAATGGAAAACTGTATCTTGCTAATGTCACAGCTGAAGCACTATAAGGCAGTGGCGCACCCAGAGGGGTTTCTAGTAACAGAAACCCCCAAAATGAAAAGACCCATAATACAAAAAAAGACTTAATACATTAATGCACGGAGTACCTAAAAGTTCTGTTGCTCTGTGTGTGTTATGATTGGTGCATCTCCTTGTAAGAGACATACAGCAGCAGCCTCTTACATAGAGATACTCTAGAAGTGATCATAGTACACAAAGTAATACATACTGGCTGTATTCTATTCGACACCTCCACTGTGTTTTCATTTTTTTGTTTAAACTTTATTTGCACCATGTGTCTTACATGCTGTTAATAATTTTTAAACAAGAATAAAAAAAATATGCTACCGACTCCATATTAGGGTCAGACTTTGAAGACCAATAGAAAGATTTTATTGAATACCGGACTGAATCTACAACATTGAATCACAGTAATTACTGAACCCCTGATTGTTCAGACATTTTATGAATTAACCTTTAGGGGTGAATTAAGCGCTCAGATTTATGCTGTATTTTTTCTTGTTATTGTTATTTTAAAAACCGTTTGTCTTTGGGGACAGAGGGAGTGAAGAGGTGGAGAAGAGTCAGAGCCAGGTCAGGAGTAACTACGTACTTCAGAACCTGTGAGGCAAGGGTGAAGATTTCAGACCGAATAGGGCAGATAATGGGACAGGACCAAAAAACATGTAAGAGATCGCCCTCCAGGCCGCAATTGACTGGGATTGGGAGGGCCACATACAATGAGATAGATGTCTATGCAGTATTTTCACATATGACTTCAAACTGATTTGTACATTTCAATATGTGGAAGACTGCGGAAGACATTTCAATATGTGGACAATCCAGTACCAATCTGCAGGTGACAGAGATTTCTCAATATCGCTCTCCCAGTGAAACTCAATATTTTTGCATTTTGCACACAGATACTGACTGTTGTTACTGTCGCATTGTTATTCGACTTGGGCTTGTGCTTGCAACTAATAAAATTTACGCCTCTGCAATTCAACATGGTTTTGCCCACTCTTGACTCGAGTTTCAGTCTCTGAGTCACGTGCCGAATAGCTTGGTTTACAAATGCTACATAGTTATAACAAGAGAGGTCATATTGGGTTTATGATAATTCTGGTACAGATAATTTAGTTGGGTTAGTTGAAGGGAGGAACCGAAGGCCTATGGTGATGTGTGCACTGTCCGAATAAACTGTGGTGGTGGCAGATACCGATATAAATAATAGGTGAGATAAACAAGGGGTGTTAATGAGAATATAACACTATGTGACTAGGTGACTGTTGGGATTAACCCCTTGCATCATCTTTACATCACAAAGTCTCAGGTGAGTTTGTGGATGTGACATATATTAAAATCATATATAGATTTTACAGCCATAATCAGGTTTCAAAATATAATATTGTTTTTTACTGATAAAAATTTGCAATGCTTACATAAATATGGAACAATAATAATATACCCTCAAAAAGTTTAGTAGAGAAAAACAGCACATTCAAACAGCCAGATTCAGATCTTTAGGCACTCATGATTTAGTATGGGCAAAACCATGTTGAATTGCAGGGGAGGTAAAATGAATGTTAGTGTTTCAACAATATTGGAAAAAGGTAGATCGCTAGTTGGAAAGTAGATCAACACTTTAGATTCATAGCCTTTAGTTTACCTTCATACACCAGGGACTCAATTAAGACGTGGGCAGAAATTTACTAAGCAGGGAGACTGAAATTTGGGGATGTTGCCCATAGATTTGCACTCACATTAGAGCTGGCATTCCTGGCAATGTGCGATGTGGAGTTCCTGTACACCAACACCAATCATGATCCTGGTGTGCAAGAAATCAAATATTTCCTTTGCAGCCAAACTGAATTTGTGGTGACCCAGATTTTTCTTTTATCTTCAGGCATGTGGTACTGCCATGGGGTCATCTTGCGCTCTCTCCAATGCCAAATTATATCTTGGCTGGTGGGAGCGCAAAATAATGTCCTGGAAACCGATGGTGTCTGGACAGATCATATCTTCATGTGGCTTCGCTACGTTGATGATATTGTGATCCTGTATCAGGGCAGAGCAGTAGATCTAGAAACATTAACTTAAGATTGCCTGGAGCAATTTACACCAAACTTGGTACACATATATCTAACAATCTGGTACAAAATATTGTGGGGGTAGGACAACCCCAGCACCCAAAAATTTATGTCAGATCTGTAGTTAATGCTGAGCCAATGACCAGTGTGTCCATGAGACTAAGAAACCGTTGGATCAACTGTCACTGAAGTCTCAGATGATGCATGTAAATGCATGGAGCAATTTACACCAAGTAGGTGACATTTGACAATCTGGACTAAATACTGTGAGTTTATGGGATGACATGTAAAAATTATCAAAAACGGCTGTGTTCATTGAAAAACATTAGTGTCAAATCCATAGTTTTTGGGGGTCACCAAGCTGTTAGGTGACAGTTCTGAAGACTTTTAAGCCCAAGTATAGTTGTGGGCTAAGCCATCGACAAAAAGCAATTTACTGGGTATTGTACCATAAATAACTATATATATATATATATATATATATATATATATATATATATATAT
>JABWIB010000511.1:98270-120528 GCA_016617825.1 Platyplectrum ornatum
TGTTGCCCATAGCAACCAATCAGATTCAAGCTCTCAGTTTCATTTTACACACTAGAGAATGTGAACTCGAATCTGATTGGTTGCTATGGGCAACATCTCCACTTTCCAATCTCACTGCAAACTCGCAGCTTAGTAAATATACCCCAATGTCTTCTTCAACTGAATGAGCATCAGGGAGATTATCCAGCACTTCAGGGAGTCAGAGAGATCACCCACTTTTCAGGGAGTCTCACTGATATTCAGGGAGAGTTGGCAACCATGATCTATCTCTATATATAAAACTATATATATATATACATATATATATAAAACTATATATATATAAATAAATATATATATATATAAATAAATAAATAAACGTGTGTGTGTTAGGTAGCATTAGCTGCAGGTGCTTGTTTACAGTGTACAATGCCCAGGAAGCTGTTATAAGCTAAACGCTGTATCATACAGTGTACAGAAGAACAGCCAGCCATGACAACACGCCCACCAATCGCAGCAGTTCTCCCATACAGCGTAAGAACAATGACTTGACGACAGACGTCAGCTGCTATAGGCTGAGCACACGAAGCTCATTGATTGGTTGTGAGTGTTCCTTGGGCTGGCGTAAACGCGGAAGGGGAATGAATACAGGAGTTACGTAGTGGCTGATCTACTTCCAGGCCATTGTTCCGTCACGGCACCTCATAACAGACCGTACCGGTGGGATCGGTACACCGGGGAGGTATGTGTTGTCACTGTGTGAGGTTATAACGTGCGACATATATGGTGTAGATCACGACTACGATCTGTGCGCACTGGCTTCATTAATGTCTGATGACGTCATTGTTGTCAGTGCAGACACCTTTGTATATACTCGCTGACTTCTCTCTGTCATCCGGGGTTTGGGGAGGCCCTGAGGCCGCTTGTGGCTACCTGTGTGTTATGCAGAGCATGTCTGATGCGCGATGTCACGGTCACCTGTACAGAGTGCGTGGGGTGTCATTATTCAGCAGTGCATATAGACGTAAACAATAATAGCTTTATATAGTAATCATTTTAAAGTTTGATTTAAAGCTAAAGTCTTCATTTAAAATGTGAAAGTATATCATAGCTACTACTATTTATTATTATTATTATTATTATTCTTCTTCTATGTATGTGAAAACACAGGCTGCAGAAATACAATAACCACGGTTCTTCTCTGTAGCTGGCCAATCACAAGACGATTTGTAGTGCACAACTTTTGTGTATTTGGGCTAAAGATCGTTTAGTGTGTGGCCACCTGACAAATAAACAAAACTGTGATAAAACGCCCTTTAAACGATGGGACACGATATTGCTATGAACATGAATTCCGGATTGATAACAATATCGTGCCCTGGTTAAATAATTAAAAATAAATATATAAAAACACAAACATACTAACCTCAGCTGTGCCTTGGAAGTCGCTGGAGAGGTGAGTATCCTGGGGAGGAAGTTCTATTATGATTGATAGGTACCCCGCTCATTCAGCTGGGTAGGATGCCTGTCATTTATAAAGAACTTCCTATTTTGTGGGCTAAAGCCTGTATCGGAGCCTGTGTATGTACCTGGCCCTGGTACAGGCTTCAGCAGAGCTGAAATGCTGGGTGCGGGGGGTGCAGAAGGCACCTTTACTAGAATAACATTGTTCTAGTGTATAGTGCTGATGACGGGGAAAATCGCCCCATTTATCGGCCCCGATGTACACTAGAACAACGCGATATTGTTCCAGTGGATGCTCAGTTTATCAGATTAGTGCTCTCAGGCAAGCAACATAAATAAATAAAAATCCACAATACATAATCCGATGACATATTGTCTGCTGGCTTTACAGCAAGTCAAAATGAGTAACCCTAAAAACATAATTATATTGTGCCGCATGTGATATGAATAAAATAAATGTGATAAGTCAGCATGGGTAATTTAGGAGTCTGTAAGATATTTTAATAATCCAGACTGATTGATGGCTCTAGCAGTGATTTTCATTTGCACTGGCTCCAGGGATTGGTGAGAGGCTATATAAAAAGACACATTATTTTATTAGCTATAATTACCATCTAACGTCTTTTGCAACTTAAGCTTTTCAGTAAGTCAGAAATGAGGTCACATTTTAACTCTTATTATTATTATCGGATACGTATACACAGTGGACTCCAGCCACGGTGGTAACAGCGCTTTCCTGTTGCATCACCTTAAAATCTTAACTCCTTTACCTTGCATGCCCAGGGGCTTCGATAATAGGACCCTTAATTTACACACCAGCCCTATGGAAAATGAAGTCAGTGGATCAGATCAGACTTGACTTCCAACTTAATCAAGAGTGGGTTAAACCATGTTGAATTGCAGGGGAGTTACATTACATTAGATGCAAATAGTATTAGAGTTGAGAGAGATGTTTCCAGCACAAGTCTAATAACAGTGTAACAGTAACACTGGTCAGTATCTGTGTCCAAAATGCAGAAATAAAGCATTCTCCCTGCATGCAAACACTGACATTCATTTTACCTCCCCTGCAATTCTACATGGTTTTGCCCCCTCGTGAGTAAGTTGTGAGTAAATAAATAGTATGTAAAGACTGGATCTGGTCTAGTGTGTAAGGTATGATCCTATGAAAGGGTTTAACCAAGTCCTCACTCTGTGCTTTACATAGCTCCATCCTGTCACCATGCATGCCACCGCATCACACCGTCTGGATCTGGTATATAGAGGAAAAGTAAACTCGCTAATGCAGCCATGATTAAACAAACAGCACTGTTTGTGCCATATTGCAAGAACCCAACTTATAGTTTGCTTTACTTATTAAGTGTGTTTGTTAGGAAAATATAGAGAGAATTAGAATTTGGTTCCAAAGATCTCTTCTTTTTGTTTCTCTGGTTTTCACAACTTTAGTACAAGTACAAGCAGCTGAGAGAAGGAATGTATATAAAGAAAGGAATTTCCAGATGCTCCATGTAGAGGTAAGAATAAGCCACATGGTCCATTTCATTATGTAAAGATATATAGTAGATAAATAAGGTTCACACTGTACTGCTGAATTACAATTGGCCTCCAGGTACAGTAGCCATTCACTATGCTTTTGATAATGTGAGCTGAGCATGGCCCCCTTCCCCTGCAAATTTGAAGGAGATGGCCCTGCATGACAGAATGTCATACAGATCGCCTTCCTTGCTCTCGCTCCATATAAAGAGACTTTGTGACAGCCGTTGCAGCTCTTCTGTAAGATTGTGTAAGGCTCAGCCAGCGCTTTACCCAATCTTACAGAGGAGCTGGAGTCCCTGTCATGTTGTCTTTGTCAGTGTGACAGGCTATTGAGGGGGGAGGGTATTGGGCGAAAGTAAAATGTTCTGATACCCCTGATTTGCTTATTATTAATACAATCCTAGATAAATCTGAACATTAACATAGTGGCTTCTCATAATTATCAGTCCTAGCTTTTTATAACTAGGAATAATAGTTGGCACTAGAGGCAGCGAAGTCTCTTAACCATGAACCCAATTCAGATCTGTTGTGTGCTCTGTCACCAGAAAAGGTCCTGTTTTTTGACCATGTCTGTGCCTCAGGATCTTCCATGCTGAAAGCCATTGCGACTACTGGGCAGGCAGAATGGATCTGTATGCAAACTAGGTGGGAGGGAGGGTGTATTTAAGTTTTATGTTAAGTGTTGAAGAGATTCCTGAGCCATCCCTATATTACATTGGGATAGTGTGGTAATATTGGTAGATGTTACTCTTGTAAGTCCTAATGTAACGTTTGGTGGCCTGGATCCAGGCCTATGCATCTGTAGTAATTGCGAATACCTCCATGTTTCATTCTCTTGTTGTTTTCTTACTATTTTATTCACATTTCTGATGAACAACACATTATGAAACCATGTTACATTGTTCACTGTAGTTATTGTTAATTTTTGCTATCAAAAAATTAAATATTGATAAATATTATGGTGGCTATGATGTTAACCCTTTTTTTTTCTCTTAAACCCTTACTAGGATGGCTGGTTGTGGTGAAATTAGCCACACTGCAAACATGTTGCCCACAAATAAGAAGTTAGGAGAGGCTTGTTCCAATGGTGCACCAAATCTTGCAGTCCCTGAGTGTGCTATCTGCCTACAAACGTGTGTGCATCCAGTAAGTCTTCCTTGCAAGCACATCTTCTGTTACCTGTGTGTGAAAGGAGCCTCATGGCTTGGGAGGCGTTGTGCCCTTTGTAGGCAAGAGATCCCGGAGGATTTCCTTGACAAACCCACTTTGCTTTCCCCCGAGGAACTAAAGTCTGCTAGCCGAGGGAATGGGGAATATGCTTGGTACTATGAGGGAAGAAACGGTTGGTGGCAGTATGATGAGAGGACAAGCAGAGAGCTGGAAGACGCCTTCACTAAAGGCAAAAAGAATACAGAGATGCTGATCGCAGGCTTTCTTTATGTAGCTGACTTGGAGAACATGGTACAGTACAGACGAAATGAGCATGGACGGCGTAGAAAGATGAAAAGGGATATTGTAGATATACCAAAAAAGGGTGTTGCTGGTTTACGCCTAGACTGTGATGCAGCTAATGTAAATCCAGCTCGAGAAAGCTCCGCTGATGGTGCAGACAACATCCCAACGGTTGGAGCTTCATCAGGTCAACCTACAGCTGTTTTGCCTGTTAGACCTCACACAGCCTTTGGTAGCCAAACTGCAGCTCCGGTCCTTCCTCATTCCGATGCAAGCACGTCACTTGATGATGCATTTTCTCAGCTTCAAATCGGAGATCATGCAGCAGGTAGGAATAACATAGGAGAAGGTGAGGAAGGACTGCCACAACCTGGAGGCAGAGTTCCTGCTCCTGATTCCACAGCAGATGACCCTGAATCAGATGATGGAGGCAGCCAAGCAATTCTATCACTGCAACAGAACGCATTTCTTGTTCAACAGAGACATACGGTCATAGGGGCTACACAGCCAACACCAGATATTGCAGCTGCAGCAGCTAACAGTGCACAAAGTACCATTGTAAGGTCTAGAAGACCTGACGGACAGTGCACGGTTACTGAAGTCTAAGCGAGTGAAATTCCTGAGCGTCTAACGAGCCATGTAAGATGTCACTACTTTAGTGTTTAGCTCAGATCGAGAGAAATGAAAATATTGACCCCTAACATGAAGTATATCTTGAGTTATTTCAGTTTTAAGCTGGAAGGTATATTTATAAGTAGATAACTGAGAAGACTGAGTTGGCATAACCAGAGTCTTAAATAGGCCTGCAAATATTTTTGTTGTGATTAAAAAAAAGAAGGTACATTACATCATTAAATATCTGACACTTCTAATGATTGCGTTGCTCATAGCAACCAACAAGATTATAGCCATCATTTTTTGAGGATGTATGTGATAAAAGGTAACTAGAATCTGATTGGGTATTATATCTGTTTCACTTTTATTTCTTTGGAATCTTCAATAAACATGCCCAATGTGATAGCCATACTTGAGTAATGCTTTCTCAGCATTACAAAATAATTAGTGACATTTGTAAAAGTAGAATAATGTAATCCCGCTTCCTGTATTTATAGTTGATCATACCATTATTAATCTCTCAACCAGCATTGCAGTCAGCAGACTTTCCTGGACTCAGTGCTCATTGAAATGCAAAAAAAATGCCAGTCCATATTCCTTGTTCACACACATCCTATGCACTATGTGACACCCTATATTGCAGGCCTATTAAGCTAGAGGTGTTTCATTTTCTCGTACCACTCTGTCTCTATGTGTTTGTGTGTGATTCGCTTTGTGATTGCTTCTAGTTCTTTCTGAAGAATGAATGTCTTCTATATAAAAAGTAAGAGATTCCCTCACACAATGCTAACTTAATATGGTTGGGTGTAATAGGCTTCTATTCCATGAAATTTGCAACTAACTTATGCTAAATTCATCCAAACTCAAAACTAACCCTACAACTACTTTTGTAGATGATCATTTTGTCACTGCTGCTTAGCATGTGCCCTGACCTGTTAACGTGTGATTGTTATTATTTAATACCTCAGTGAAAAAAAATCACTCTGATTGCAAGTCGTTTTTCCACTGAAGTGCAAGCGTATTTCAATAAACTCAGCATGGTCCTGACCGCAAGAGTGTGAGGAAAGATGTCTGAAGTCCAGGAGCTGAGTAAATGTGTAATTTAATGACATATAGTTGTAAGTTTGAAGTAATGTGGTATAAAAAGCAAATGGCTTCCATTTTAGGTCAACCTTCCAGCAGCATATGTATAGAGCTAATATTGTTTTGTTGACAATTTTTACACCTATTCCTCTCTTTAGACTTTGCTGTCTAGTCTGTATTTAGACGTTTTCCCCCTTCAAGTCGTCTTGTTTTTGTTACAAGATTTGTAATTTAATAAAGACTACATTTTATCAGCTACAAACTGAGTTCCACGTCGCAGTAATTGTGTTTTTGTGGTGACCATGGATCAAGCTCAATGGTAACATGAAGTTGTACCAAGCATATGCATGAAATGCATTTGAGCAATGTAAATCCAGTCTCGGCCTGCACAATATATATTTAGTATCCTTCACAGGTCTGGATACACATTACAAAACTGAATAAACAAACTATGTCCTTTCACAAGGTTACTTTAACACATGACCAATACAATGAACAAAGTCTAATGCATGTACCTATCGGGCTGGAGTTTACATCATCTATGCACTATTAGACGTGTGATGCCATAAATGGCTCCAAAGAAATACATACTAGGATTAATGTATTGAGGCTATAGCCAGAAGCAGATTCTGGGGCCAGATTTACTAACCTACATAAAAGGAAACGTAGATTATAACGGACATTCTCTAATATGTAATAAGAAATTGAAACTAGAATCTGGTTGTAACAGTTGTTTTACTATTTGAAATACTGTAAATATATAGATTTAAATAGCCTTTAGTTGAGAATATACACCTAACTCTTCTGATGTCCACAATCTAGTGGTGTGATTGCAACCAAGGTGAAAGTAACTATAAAAAATACTAAAACCATCCTTTATTGTTGACTTGCTTCAATATTATCAATACCCACCACACTGTGGATCAAATAAAGTTATAATAATAAAATGTAGTAGTTACGTTAAGATCAGCATCTTATGAAATAAAAAGTTGTTTGTGAATCACATGACCTGCATGAATGGATCAAACCGTTTCCTAGGTGTAGCGTTAATGTGCTTTATTTGTGCTTTGTTCCTTTTGACAAAGCCTGTAAATTCGCAGGCCCACCCCACACGGTTCCAAATATATCTTTTTCCATCCTCAGCGCATCTTCAAGCAACGCTTCTCTCCCAGCGACAACAACTTTTTTCACTGCTCTGTTCACGTCAGCTGGTCCTTTAGTGTAAGCGGTTAGCCAGCTCTGGGCTTCTTCCAATGATTGCGATGATGAGGGTAAAATCTCATCTGTGAGTCCTATGGTTAATGCATATTCAGGGTGAATTCTAAGAGCACTGCTTAAATATTTAAGAGCAAGCCTACTTCCAACAATCTGAATCAGTCTTGTCGCTCCACCCCAGCCTGGAACTAGTCCCATATGTTTGTGGACAAATCTGATCTCACTTCCTTCAGTCATCAACCTGTATAACAACGAAAAAAGAAACAATATGAGTGTTTGGTTTCTTTATGCATTAACAGACTGTGGACTGGCTGCTACTGGACTTTGTCCACAGTGGGGTTTAAAAACCGAATCACCACAGAACCCTACTTAAAGAAATTCACATTGTCCCCCACATAAAATTACATGTTATATCTTTGGGAACACTCTCAGGACAAACAATCTCTTTTTAAAATTCAATTTCAATTTTTAAAAGATTAAAATTTTTATTAACACATTGAAAAGATTATCTTTTTAAAACAATTTTAACACATTTTACTGAATGTGTTGAAATCTTTTAAAACATTTCTGAAATTTAAGGGATCGTTTGTTCTGAGTGATCCTTCTCTTTTGCATTTCATATATTAACTTTTTAGTGCTTTAAGGTAGCATCCGGTCAATTTTGTAAATTGTACATATATTCCATTCCTGCTAACGGTGTGGTCATACAGCAATAAACTGATAAAGAGCAGGCCAAACGAGTCTCGCCTTTGTGGACCTTTCTTTGCCCTACTTACCAAAACATGTTTTTTCCAATCCTAGTGATGGGAAAACGTCCAGTCTACTCTTATGTTCATATGAAATAGTTTTAATGGTTACATATATAGATTGTCTACAGCTTTAAATTTGCTGGTGAATCACTGGTTGCCTCAGTTCTAAACAATGTTCTATTAGGCAAGGCTGCAGTTCTGCACACTGCCTGGCAGGCAGACCAGGTTCAATCTGCCAGGACTGACACCACCAGTTCCTATTCTCCGCTTACACACACAGGACCGGATCCATACATGCAAGAGGGGAAGAGAGAGGGAATCCGTCTGCTGGGCCAGTCCTGCCCTCTATATAGTGCTTATATATAAATTGTACAGCGTGGGCAGGGATTAAGGGATCCATGCGGATCAGCAGTCGCACAGAGCTGATACGCGCGGGTCACTCACGGCAGGAGTATAGCACCACAAGTGTTGGTAAACATTTCTAACTCCACACGAGACAAGAGTTCACTCCCGTCTCCCCCCTTGTACAGGTCTCTGTGCAAACCAAACCCCTACACCATACCAACTTTATGTAACGTGCATGTTTAAATCGTGTGCATTCTGCAGTGGCCCTGCCAAATGCTAATAAGCAAATCTTGTGGACAGAGAGGAGTGCACTTCTCTCTTACATGCGGACTAGCAGACGTCTCTATACGCTGTGGATAATTTATGTGGGTCTGTGTATTACAACTATGAAATCTCTTAAGTCTTAGTTTAATCCACTATTAAACTTTGAAAAGCTGTGCTATACATTAACTCTATTTAAGAAAAATATACATTTCCATTGAAAACTATAAGCAAGTGCAACATACCTGAAATCACATGCTGTGCACAGTTCAGCTCCTCCGCCTAGTGCTTTTCCTTGAATCAATGCTACACTAATGAGCGGCAATCTAAAAACAAAATGCATGCATGCTGACATTTCAGAAAATCACTAACTTTCATTAGTATACCTAGAGTCACTACCATACTGTCAATTTAATAATACAGGTCATATAAGAGCTTTTATACTTGAAGTTGTGAATAATACTTGTTGTGTTGATAAGGCCAATGATCAACATTCTCTCTTTCAGATGTCTTTAGTGTTTCCAGTCCTCAGCTTGCCATTAGCTTAACTATGATATAAGCACATTGGAGCACAATGATCATTACCTCTGGAGTCTTGTCAGTGTGTTCTGCATTAACATACACATCATCATTCCGTCCTATGGAAACAATAAAGACATAAAGCATGTACTGTACTGTTGGAAACGATATTGTAATCCAGATATGAAGCAGAAGTCATATAACAAATAGTATTACAGTAAGGTTATCACATACTCACCTGTGGATTAGAAATAGCTTTAACAGCATTTAGGTCTGCCCCAGAGCAGAAAGTGTTCTCTGCACCATAAACAATTAGTCCTTTGCCTTCGTCCCATTTCTCCAGATCACTAATCCGTTCTGATAATTCTATCATCATACTTCCTGTGACACAATTTCAATGTCTGTTAGAAAATCATAATAACACATTCTTTCTAGCACAGAACATCAACTATGCAATGTGCAGTGCACTAAGAAATCTATATGTCACATTAATTTCATAACCCCCTTAAACAAGGGATATTTTATTATATTTTTAAATATAGTTTTTCCTTAATCTGGAATATTTTTCTACTTTTAGTAGAAAGTAGAATACCAATCAGCAGTGGAGCAGATCCAGACCTGCACATCTGTCTGTTTTGGATGTGGTATTTCAAACCCCTCCTCTTAATTCTTGGCCAAGGCGCCTCCCCCCCCCCCTCTTCCCACTAGCAGAGTCATGGTTATCAATAACTACTACGCCTTTCATAAAAATAATTTTCTACTACCACACTATTTTAAGATTTTAATTATAAAATGGGCTTCCTCTAAAATCTTGTCAGGGTATAGCGCAGGTGTAGGGGTCATTTTCTTAATTAATAATTAATTAATAATTTTCTTTGAATAATATTTGAATAAATAATTAAATGTGTCCTACACGTGTGAAAAATAAATAAAAATTCTGAATGATTTAATTCATTCATCTATTAACAAAAGTTCACTTTAATGTTTGATTGCCACAAACTATGCTCAGGCTCTGCCTCTGGATTAGCTCCACCATGAGTAAACAAAACAGGAGTTGCTTAAATGTGGTCAAATTTTCATACTTTCCTGTGTAGTTTGGAAGTGAACCAGTAATCGGACCAGTAACGTTATTAGAAAGGAAAGCTGCAGTAGGTATAATAAAAATATAACTGATGATCCTCGATAGAAATTTCCCATTTCAAGTGTAATTGATATGGAGGCAAATAATGTAACTAAAGATATAACAGAGAATGAAATACTGTCCCTCTCAAGCTTTTTACAACCTGTTATATAGTCTGAATAAAACATAAAATGACTATGCCAAACTTGTAAAAACCATCTACCTCACAAAAAATATAGCTGTGGACTAGGAGGTGTAATATAAAAATACAAACATGTTCTCTATGGGATAACTCCAGGTTAAAGTTGAATAATATTATGAAACTTTGACTAAGTGGCTCAGGAGTTTCAGATTTCTTCTCTGGAAATGATGCATTGGTTACAGTAAAGCATTATCTGAACCTCTTCATATGAAAGTATAGCAAAACATTTTTCAATACCGAAATATGACAAGTTTCTGTGATACCTATAGAGGTCATACCTGTGAAAGCATTCATACGAAGTGGATTGTTTATGCATAGCTCAGCAATTCCATTCTCTCTTTTTAGAAGTTCTACTGAACCTCCTGTGAACATAGCAAGTTTACTCTTTATCTCTGTCTCATTAAAGCCATGTTTCTTGTCATAAAGAGACATATGTCTGTGGAGACCCCATCTTGTTCCTGTTCTTCTCAATGCACATCTCCATATGAAAGCTGCCATCCCTGTAAATAAACTTTTATTGTGAAAGTAGGTAAGGTAGCAGGAAAACCTTATTACCAAATACACATAGAATGGATAAAGAGCATTAACATAGCCTGCAGGACCACCATCAGGGGGAAACAGATGGGACTAATGGCCTGGAACTGGACAGAATGGGGGTCAGTGTGCAGCAGCAGCAGAAGAAATACGGACAGAGAGCTTACACAGTGGAAGCTTTAGGGTGGATTCAATTCCGCGCGATAACGAGATAACCATTTCTTACGGTAAGGAAACCTCGCAGATTTTTATATGCGGATCAGTGATCCGCAAGCTAAAGATCACGAGTTTTTCTCCCTTATGCAAATAGCTGTCTGTATTCCCTCGGCTGCCAGTAACGGCGTCTAAGTGACCTCCTCCCAGGACTGGCCGCACATCATAATGTCACATGAAGGGAACCCGGGACCCACCAATTCTGTATTTATGATGGTGAAATGTTACAAATAAATAGATAAATGTTACATGACAGATTCTTGAATACTGAACAAACACATATCAGACCCTCCAACATGACCCATTCCACCAGGTACAAAATACTCTGTTCTGGAACTTCCAGCAATCAGTTACTATGGTAACCACCATTGTTACATTACTCAGACATCAGTTAGTTCGTTATAACCAGGTGAGTGACAGCTGAAAGCCCAGGAGCGGAGTATTATGTACCTGGTGGAATGGGTCATGTTGGAGGGTGTGTTATATGGCTATACTGGAATAGAAATAAATATACCACTAATCATGTTTTTTTGGTATTGTCAATTCAGAATGACTCTTAATGGATCAATAAGTCCTTGTTACGTCATGAGTGTGCTACATTCAGGACTCTCCCTGAATGTCCGGGAAACTCCTGAATATTGGACAGATCCCTGTATCCTGGGAGAGTCTGCAGATCTCCTGGGATTTAGGCTGAGGCAGTGATTTCATGTGAATCGCTGCCTCAGCCCCAATAGTTACTATGGTGGGTGGGAGTTGATTAAGCCCCACCCACCCACAGTAAGCCTTTTGCCATCAAGGGGAGGGGACTTTGGGCACATCCCCCATTCTGCAAATCTGCGGTTTCTCCAGGAGGGAACCCAAGACACAATACAGTCATGCACCTACAAAGACCACACCATATTACTCCTGTGCAGTACACAATGTACACACTATACATATAAAATGTGATTGCCAGTGTACTAAGACATGAACAGGAAATCATGAATAGCAGGGGATCTTTATAAATAAATGAATATATAATAAGGCTATTTAATAGAAACAGTAATATCATTAAGATCCATTTCTTAGACAGAAAGATACGTCAAACACATTAGGGGACATTATAGCAATGTGACAGGATAGCTATGGCTGCGTGTAGCAGGACGTGGTGCGCCATACATATACTGCGGCGGAGTACAATAAGTCACTGCAGCTCACCTGATATCCGTCCCGCAGGAAACGCGCCCGGTAATGATCGTTCCGTTTACACAGTGACACCGCCGGCGCGAGGACTGTGCGCGCTGGTGACGCTGGGAAGTTCTCTCTTCCGCTCTGACAGTCAGAAAATGATGTTGTTATTACACTTAGCATATAAGTCACAGCCTCAGCATGATATTACATGATGGGAGAATTACCATGATAACTGAATGTAAGCCACACCAATACTATTCCAGCTGCTGCTCTGCATCATAGATCATTCATTCTGTAGGCTGCTTCTCTGATTGCTCACAGATACAATGCAGTTTGATACCAAAATTCCCATATTCAGGGAATAACAGGGCAGTTTTCTAAAACCGCAACCCATTAAATGCCTGTTAATTAATATTTTAAAATTCATATATGCCTATCACCTACCAATGCTACCTCTTAATGCTATTTAGCCTCCCCCCCCCTCTTAAAAACACACTTTTCCCCACTTTTGCCTTAAATATCTGCTACATCAAACTCCCCGTCGTATCATTTTTCCCAATATATCACATTTATTTGGTTAATGTTATTTGATATCTTCTTCTTTCTACTTGTTTCCACTCCTGAGTAGAAGACTGAAGCTAGGTACTCTGTAGCTCGAATAATTGCCACTGCTGGATTTTTACAATAATTTGAAAGATTGCCCACACACACGCCAATATTGTACCATTCAAAAGATGATCAGTCGGGATTTCCAAAAGATCAGATTATCGTTTGCAGGCCTCTCTTGAACAATTATCATGAGCGTTCTGAAAATATCAGCACCATGCACTAGAAAGATTTTTCCACCAATTTCTCATAATTAGTGAATTGGCACCACAGTAGTTCTAGTGAGTGGCCAGCTATTTCCTACATTTTTGATTCATAGCTTTCTCTTTTTTTTTCCCATATATTTCTCTCGCATATTTTTCTCTTTTAATTTTCCGTATTTCACTATCACTTGGGTTGACTTAAGTTCAACACTCTCAAGATTGACTGCATGGTCCAGGCAGCTTGTGACTTTTATAAATAGTAATCGTGGGATACCAGTGTACAGTTACAAAATACAAGAAAAGAGATTTCTATAGCAGGTATTAATAACTAATATTTTTAAGTGAAGCTAGCCATTTCTTGTGAGAACTAAATAACAATAAAGAAATTTTGAAGAATTCTATGATATATAGTAAAAGTAAGATATATTTTTAAACTCATCACCAATTTTTATAGTGCTCTGTACAAGCTATAAAATACAGGGGGGCAATCCATATATAAATACCAGTTCAAGTAGCGCATCTCTGTATGGTTTTGACCCAAACACAACACAATGCTGGCCTAAATTTACTAAGCAGTGAGATTGCAGTGAGATTGAAAAGTGGGGATGTTGCCCATGGCAACCAATGGGATTCGAGATCCCATTCTCTAGTGTGTAAAATAAAACTGAGCTTGAATCTGATTGGTTGCTATGGGCAACATCCCCACTTTCCAACTTCACTGCTATCTCACTACGTAGTAAATATATATGTCTGTTACTGTAGCCCATGTTATGTATGTTATTGTACTCCATGTTATGTATGTACTTTCGCTATGTACGGAGCTGCAGAAACTATGTGCCGCCTTATAAACGTTAATAATAATAATAATATACACCGCTGTGTCCACTTATGTATTGTAGATAGGAAGAGGTATACCGTGTTTCCCCGATAATAAGACACTGTCTTATTATTTTTTTGGTCCAAAAAAACACCATAGGGCTTATTTTCAGGGTAGGTCTTATTTTAATTTACATTGACAGAGATTTATATAAACAGTCTTGCTTTTATCCCCATCATGCCCCCAGTCCTGCTTTTATCCCCATTATGCCCCCAAGTCCCGGGGAATTCAGTAGGGCTTATGTTCCAGGTAGGGCTTATTTTTGGGTAGGGCTTATTTTCAGAGTAGGGCTTATTTGGACTGTTTTACAAAAATTAGTGTAGGGCTTATTTTCGGGGTAGGTCTTATTATCAGGGAAACACGTTAAGCATGATATAGTCAATGTACAATAAGGGTGTGCCAATCAATGCGCCCAATTTAGAACTGAACATAGACAAAAATAAGCACTGTTTACAACAAAACATCTGCACCATACAACAACAAATCATCTCTAAGTAAAAAGTGCTGACAGGTTGACACAACCTTACCCTTTTGCTTCCCATTTCTATAAGCCAGTACCACTGCTGCCTCCTTTGATCATTATGTTACTGTGCTGTCAAACTTCTGTGTGCCTCATCTTATACACAAGTACAAGGCATTGCATTAATCCATATAGCCTTTTCCTCCAGCTTTGCCTAGAACTACACAACTATACAGACCTTACACAATCACAATGCAATGGAGCCATGCAACAGTGTATACCTGGAACTTTTAACCGGTGAACATCTGTTATTTGTAGCAAATTATATTACAGTACCCACTAAAAGCGCCTAGAAACACTGAGGCTGCACCCCACACTCATGAAAATTGGCGTTCCACAAATCCCCAAAATATGACAAGACACAATTATAATGAGAAATTCAGTGAAGAGTGAGCCATGTGTTATAGTTGTACATACAATATGATTAGAATGGGGAGAAGCCCCGAAATGCGTTAGAAGTCTTGCACACTCTGTGTTCCCAGGTTCCACCACTGCCGGCGACGTTTACTATCCAGCAGTCCGGGCCCAGCTGTATTTCTCTGCAGTGGGGTTAGCCTCCATGCTGGGTACAATAACTATTTTCATTGGGATATTTCTTTTATATTTTATACCTTATCCAAATGTATTATATCATGTATTTTATTGTGTTTACATTTATTCTTATGTCATACTTATCAATAGCTTCCTCTCCACTGAATTTCTCACTATGATTTTATCTGTTATTTGTACACTATTCTACATTTCCAGTTAACCAAATATCTTGAAATCATATGCAACACTTCTTTAGTTACAAAATTAATAAAGTGTATATGCACTGATCTTATCACAGTAATAAGCAACTGACTATGTTTAAAAGGGCACATAAGGGGTACACTTTCTCAGTTGCTTTTTAATCTATTCCCAAAAAAAAAGATTTGATTTGAAGATTTCTGCTCTGTAAAATCAAAGTATGTATGTAAAAAGGTAAAAAAAAAAATATATATATATATATATATATATATATATATATATATATATATAAATAAAAAAAAATATATATATAAATATACCATATTTCCCTAAGAGTAAGCTGGAACACTGTACAAGACATGGACCCTGCTGGGTATTCGGGATAACAGTCATTGATGCTCAGTGACTATGACTGAGTGTATATGACACTCAGTGCTGTTAAGCGTTAATTTGTTAAACAGTAGGGCACAAACAGCTGCAAGATTAAGATTTCTTTAGAAAGTGTAATCTTATTTATTACCAGTAGATGGAGCCGTGTACTTAGAAAAAGAATGTGGATATTTAATACTCATATATACAATATGGAGTTGCTACTAATAGTAATATATGATAATTATATGAACTATATATACAGTATGTGTTTAATGTGTGCATGTACACTTTTATTGTGTCTTTTTTGTATAACCATTGCTTTATGCTGTGGTGTAGCCATGTAATGTAAAAACTATATTGAACGTGTTAAGGGGCTTTCAGCTTTACTCATTGGCTCATGGTCATAATTGCTGGGTCACGATTTCTGAATCTTTTGGCAATGAATGAATCCCAATAATTTAAATCAAAAGTTTTTTTACACTATTTGTGCCAAAAAAGTAATCATTTTTTAATAATTGGTGATAGCATAATATTTTGTACACGGAACTGTCAACATAATTTTGCTGATGTTTATATTATTATCATTTTGTGTTAAATTAACTAATACAAAGCTGATAAGCATTGCACACAGCTAGACTAATTTGGCATATAAGCCAATGAAAAGGTAAAATTTTAGGTAGATAGATCATGCACCAATGGACATATCTGCTGGGTATGTGACCCTGCTGCAGGTAAGTGGCAATTGAGGGTGGATAGGTGCGTGTTTTAAATAGGTAAAATGTGTGGGTAAAAAGGTCCAATAATCAGTCCCTGTCCACACACTGCACTGGGATGATATCAATTGTGAATGACCCACACAATAATTGGTGAATTGGCACAATAATCACTGTAGTGAGTGCCCAACTTTAGCATGCTGTTTCCAATCTCATACAATAGCTGCTCAGCACAGATTCCTCCTTTGTCTCTAACAAGTAATGGTTCGCATAGCAAATCTTGCCCATTTATCACTTCCATTAAGTCCATCAAATCTTTATGTGTAAGCTGATTTTTTTTTATACTATCAACAAATATTACAAAATTAAACTTATAAAATGTTTTATTTATTGATTTGAGCAACCACCATTCTGTGTATCTTGTTATGTTAACCATATGTCTGGATTTTATTGTTTACATAGTTACAAATAATATTTTACATCTGATATAAAAAAGTATCCATAGACAAAAGAAAATGTATACATAATATAACAGTCGATAAATTGCTAATAAATATATCGATATACTTGAAATGCTGAATAGGTAATTGCTCTTCAGTTCATAGTTCATAGATGTCACTAGTTTGTGAATGAAGAAGTGTGTCATGCTGAGAAACTCTTAGTATATAAACATTACCGTGTTCTTTGCTGTGTCTCCTTTTGTTGAATGTCATATCAGCATATCCTGTGAGTTGCAGCATTCCAGATTTCCTTATTTAGTAAAAAAAATGAATGTAGAGCAGCAAAGAACATTAATAATAATATGACAGGTTTATTCAGAAAAGCCAGTGTAAAGGTAACCACTGGAGCAGGATGTAAACAGAATTGAAAAACTAAGGGCCTGATTCAAATATAATAACGCCAGCCAGGAGCTGTCTTTGCATTCATTCTGCATGGTACTTGAGGTAAGGTTCTGAACATGTAACAGCGAAAACACCGCTTTTTCCCCAGTCTAGAGCCAACCATAAGTAACTGAAAAATTCTGTAGCTATAGAAGCATATTACTTCCGAATCAGGCCCTAAATGACTAGATCTGTTTTCAGGAACATAAAAATAAATACCTGACTGTGACAGAGTCACGGGTTATATATGTGAGGGGAGGTATATCTCTCAAAGGTTACTAACCTGTGTGTTCTGAGCCCCAGGGAAAATGTTGTGTATTGTTTGTGTCTGTTGGGAAACACATTTCCCAACAGTGTTGCGGCTATTGTAATAGCCGTATAAGGGTTCCCTGGGGTATGTATGGAGAGTGTAGGGTGGGCTCCATACATAAGGCCCAGTCCGGGTCTTCCGGGCTCCCTGGCTGGTGCCAGACTAATTAGGGCTAACACCTGGCAGCTGAAGGTAAAGAGCCTGCAGGTTAAGCTCTCAGGGTCTCACTTGTCTCCTGCTGTCCTGGGGAAGGACAGACTGANTGTGAGATCCTGCCTGGACCCCNTCTCTGACTGCTNNTANCTTGCTGGTATGCTACTGTTGTTATTAGNTATAGTCAGGAAGATTAATGTTTAGTTAGTGCCCAGACGGGCTAGGATTTTGTTTTGTTTTATTTTTGTGTTAAATAAAACTGACTGTGGTCAGTTGTACCTGAAAAACCTGGTGTTGTCTACAAATCTCTGCTGGAAATCCCCTCCCGCTCACACTGACATTGTGAAAATGAATAATATTTAGTTGTATTATTCTGTATATAAGTCTGTGAACAATAACACATTTCATAACAACCCTGAAGTCATACATTACCGGTGGTCACAGGTGCCATTCAAGTTTGCTTCGGTCGACAGATCTGTAAAAAGACTATGGCAGGCTACAGTGGCTGTGCTGAGGCTGGGCCTCCTTATAATTTCATCATGAGTCTCATGCAGTTACGCTATTGGTTATCTGAAATAAAAAGCCCTAGACACTAATGTAAAGATGGGAGACAGGACCGCAGATACAGGGTGACTGAGAAGTCATCAGAGTTGTTCTCCTGTTACTGTTTTCCAAAACTGGTCTACTGGTCTTCCAAAGAGAAAAGCACTGCTATGTTCATCATTACACTGACTAAAACTAATAAGTATTACTTTCATCTTCCCAATTACTGTCTTGTGTCCCCAAACCATTATACACTGGATTGCATACTGCACACAAAAAAAATGTCAAACCAACACAGTTTAATATGGGTGGCCATTGGCATGCAAAGTGCTCCTAGAAACCAGTGGGTTGAGTTAGGCCAGGGGTAAGCAACCTGTCGCTCTCCAGGTGTTGTCAAACTACATGTCCCAGCATGCATTGCTATAGTATGGGCTATAAGTAGGTACGGTATGGGTTATAAGAAGGTATGGTGTGGTATGGATAATAAATATTGTAGGTATGGTATTGAATGGGTTAGAAGTAGGTGTGGTATAAATAGGTATTAGATGGAATTGATTATAAGTAGGTATAATATGGGTTATAAGTAAGAATGGTACAGATTATAAAAAGGAATGTTATAGTATGGGTTATAAGTAGGTATGCTATGATATGGGTTATAAATAGGTATAGTATTGGTTATAAATAGATCTGTTATGGTATGGGATATATGTAAGAATGGTATGGTATAAGTTATAAGTAGGTATGGTATGGGTTAAAAGTGAGTTTGGTTTGGTATAAGTAGGTATGGTATGATATGAGTTATAAGTAGGTATGGTATGGTGTTGTATGGGTTATAAGTAGATATTGTATTGCATGGGTTACAAGTAGATATAGTATGGAATGGTTTCTAAGTAGGTGTGGTATGAGATGGAGTTGATCAAGTAGGCATAATATAGGTTATACATAGATATGGTATGGGTTATAAGTGGGTATGTTAAGATAATGGTTTATAAGTGGGTATGGTATGGTATGGTTAATAAGTGGTTATGTTAGATTAATTAGATCTGTTATGATATGGGTTATACGTAAGAATGGTATGATTTGGTTAGGTATGGTATAAGTTATAAGTAGGTATGGTAAGGGTTAAAATTAAGTTTGTTTTGGTATTGGTAATAAGTAGATATGGTATTGTATTGGTTACAAATAGATATAGTGTGGTATAGATTAAAAGTAAGTATGGTATGTGTTATCAATAGGTATGAGATGGAATTAATAGTAGGAATTAATAGATGGTTATATGTATGTATGGAATGGGTTATAAGTGGGTATGGTAAGATAATGGTTTATAAGTGGGTATGGTATGGTAGGGGTAATAAGTGGTTATGTAATGGTATAGGTTATTTGGTATGTGTTATAAATAGGTATGATATGGAATTACATTTAAGTAGGTATGGTATGGGTTATAAGTAGATATGGTATAAAATAAGTAATAAGTAGATATTGTATGGTATGGTATGGGTCATAAGTAGCTATGGTGTGATATGTGTTATAAGTATGTATGGTATGGGCTATAAAATTCAGTAAAGTACAGGCAACCAGTGTAGAGACTTGCAAAGTGGACTGGCACTAGAAGAGTTTTGTAAAGAAGATTAGTCTGGCTGCTCACATTCTCCTTCTTTGAAGCCCACTCCATCTGCCTTTTTCACCCCATTAAGCTCAGAGTTGCTGTCAACTACCGACCCCCCCCAGCCACCACACCAAATTCCTGGACAACTTTTCGGCCTAGCTCCCCTACTTTTTGTCCTCTAATCGACCTACAATAATAATTGGCAACTTAAACATCCCTGCCGATAACTCCTCAGACCACAACACACATAAACTTCTTTCTTTAACCACCTCACTTGGACTCCACCAATGACAAAGGCCACTCCCTTGACCTTGTCTTCACCCGCTCCTGCACCCTACTTGACTTCTCTATCTCTCCTTTTCCTTTTTCCGACCACCACCTCATTTCTTTTTCCCTTAACGCCTCACCCTCTACTCCCCCCTCCCCGGCATAACCTCAGCTCTCTAGAGCCTGCAGTGTTCTCTTCCTCCCTTGACTCCCTTCTCGCGCCCATCTCCACCACATCCAGCCCTAACCACACTGTCTCCTTCTATTACAAAGTTCTTTTTCCGCCCTTAATGCAGTCTGCCCTTCATCCCATGTCCAACTCTGATGTTCCAACCCTCAACCATGGCATTCTCCTCTGACCAGACTCCTCCAAAAATGCTCCCGAGTGCCTTTGGAGGAAGTCCCACTTCCTTCCCGACCTCCTTTACTTCTTCAGTTAATGATCCATTCCTTCAGCTCTGCCTTCACTGTCACCAAACAAACCTTCTTCAAAACTCTTATACTTTCCCAATCCTCCAACCCCGTCTTTGCTACCTTCAATAGTCTGCTATCTCCCGCTTCTCCCCCACTCCCACCAATCTCTGCCTCCAATCTCGCCACCTTTTTCAAATCAAATATTAACTAAACTAGACAATCCATCCCCATTTATGTCACCACGCACCTCATCCCCTCCGCTCCACTCCCCCTCCACACTCTCTTCCACCACTGTCCAACTTCAGCCGCACCACAGCCACAGAAGTCCTCTCTCTTATGCGGTCTACTCACTTGACCACGTTGCCTTTGAGAAAGCGGTAGTTTACCGCGAAACACATCAGGAAAACGACGTGTGTCATACAGACAAAAATATAATTAATCTTTATTGATACCCGTAAGACGGAACTTATGAGCCAGTAAAGGATGTTACATCGAGTTACTAAAGAAGCTGCACCGGGAGATACCTCCAAGTAATGCTCAACGCGGGACTCTACTCACTGTGAAAATTATAGAACCCAGAAAAAGAGACGGACGCATAGATCTACTGAAAAAACCAACTATAATACAGTAAGATGCTGCACTGTGGATAATCTGTCTGGGGACCGTGAGTAACCAATATAATATCTGAGCAGTAACATCGTCACCTTGTTATATCATCTGGCAATTGGTGGCCTCCTGACGTTGTTGATCTGATCTTGGAGATCTCCCGTTAGCCGCTATTGTAATCATATATAATACGCCGGAAATATGGGAAATATTTTTATCATCTCATATACAAAGTTTAGCAATTACTAATAGATAAATATATAATTGGTGGAAAGATATTGACAAAATCTAGAAGCACGGACGCGCGCTATATGGACTTGTGAATTCTCTAAAGAATTATGTTTTAAATATAATACTAAGAGGACTCTTATTTTTATTATTTTTCTTCTTTTTTATACACTTTTTTTATATATATTTTTTGAATGCTGGAAATATTAGTATTACCTTATGTGTGATATTAATTGTTTATTAAATTGCTCTCTTTATATTACTCCGGTCATAGAGAGTTTTATATATATATTCGAATTTGATTGATCCACAGATTGCAGCTAGAGGTGAGCGCAGGGATTCATTTTTCCTTTTGTTTTGTATTCACTTGACCATGTGCCTCTCCAACATCTATGCCTGGATAGTCCCTGCGCTTCCTGAAACTCAATATGGACAAAACTGAAATCATTGTCATTCCTCCCCCCAGCCTCAACTCGCCACCTACTATTTCTATTACCATCAACACCACCATCATCTCCATCACTCATGCCCGCTGTCTAGGTGTCATCCTCGTCATCCTGCCACGTTTGCACCTCTGCAATATCGCTCTGATCTGTCCCTTTCTCTCCACTGAAGCCACCAAGATACTCATTCATTCTCTTGTCATATCACATCTTGGGGGTATATTTACTAAGCAGGGAGATTGCAGTGAAATTCGAATTTGGGGAAGTTGCCCATGGCAACCAATCAGATTTGAGTTCACATTCTCCAGAGTGTAAAATGAAACTGAGATC
>JABWIB010000512.1:9290-28745 GCA_016617825.1 Platyplectrum ornatum
AAAAATTCTAGTGGCAAAAATAAATGTGTCATTTCCAAGGTTTTTTTAAGGGGGGTGGGGGTTTGTGTCCGGGAATCTTAAGACGAAAAGGTGGTAACCCTAGTTGAAATGCACAGACATTCAGCAAAATCCAGTTAAAAACTGGATCCGGCCCAGTGTAATACAATAATATGCTACTTCCATATTAAAAACGTGTTTTATATATAAAATATTTCATTACTATATTATCTGAATGTTGCCCTAAAGCATAATCCTGTTAACATGTTAACTGGATGAACCTGAATGTTTTTTTCTTTTCAGTCCCTTTTATACGCTATTATCACATATGAGATTCTGTAAGCTGCGCAGTCACTTGGGACCTTTTTCTTTTATTTTTGGTGTTATGTTATCTGGTGCAAATTCATTCTCATCTACTTCCTTCCTCTATAATAATGGTGATTTAACGTTCTTCAGCTGCCACACGCCAAGTTAAATGTATGAAACAATACAGCTGTAGCAGCAAATGGGGCTCATGAGAACCCCTAATTGACAACAGCTGCACATGGTACACAGCAAAGTTGATGTGTTTTAGGTTTTTATAGTCTTTATCTATACTGAGAAGAGGGAAAGTGGGCATACTCATCATGAGGTCACATTACAGATGTTTACTATATTAAACTGAGAAAACCACTGAACTCTTAATAATCCCCAGCTCAAACATTTCGTATGAAATAGAAAGGCACACCTAGGCTTTATACCACACTACACTGGTGGCAAAAACACAGGGAAGCCTGAAGCAAGCTTTAATCACTGTATTCTGTACGGTTCCATCTTAAGAATGACTGCTATAAAAAGGTCTTTATGTAGAAATGTTTGCATGATGGTTCATTTCTATACATATTTTATGTGATTATAGCATGAATAAGTCTGGCCAACCTTTGGCTCTCCAGGTATTGTCAGCATACTTTAACTGCATAGCGTTGATACCTGACAAAGCATGCTAGTACTTACACTCTGTGCTATGATTATATAGATAATTTATAGACATGACAGTACCGGATTATAATAAGGACAAAAACCCTCCTCCAGTAGTTCTATTAAGAAACATATCCCTTGCTACTGGGACACAATGCGATATCTACGGGAGGACTAATAGAAGGGAAGGTGTTACTACCTAATGGATTTGAAGTGAATGTAGTTTTCTTAGTTTTGCAACACCTGGAGTCACAGGTTGGCCAGGCCTGCATTAGATATAATGGGCCAGATGAGATTTCACCATATTCTTCCATGTATTTGGATATGATCAATGTCAGCACACATTAGGAGCCATCCAGATTTAATAGGGATGAGTGACTGGGTTGCCTTCTTTTTACAGTGTACACTGTGTACCAATAAAGACTAAATTTTCACTTGTTGCCCACTACTATATTAAAGCTGAGACCCTCACATCTACATGTTCTGACTTTTCTTTTTAATGATTTTTAATCTTCACCTACCTAGCAGTCTCATGCCTTCAGCGTCGTGTGATCTGCCACTGCCATAGAGACACATACACAGTGCCTGTGCTGCAGCAGTTCAGGCACTGTGTATGTGCTGTGACTTCAGTTGGAATACAGAAAAACTGTACTCCAAGACTATACAATTAAAAGTGCATCTGGCTGCCTGGCATTCAGCTAAATACAGCCAGGTGTAGCACCTCAAGAGAGTACACTGAGTTTAAATTCCACACAGGATAACATATAAAGGAGTATCATGGTCATTACTATGAGACTATGTAAGTACAAAGTGCCATATTATTTGCATATCTGAGTAGAACCACAATCTGGCTATGTCACCAGTGACTGGATTCCTTTTAGGCATGTGCACTCTGCATTTATTATTTATGGGTGTCCTGACCACAAAGTGTAACCCTGCATCTTACTATTGGGTAATTGTTTGACAAAGTTGACAAATATTCATCTGTAAACCCTATGGGGCCGATTCAATCCAGTGCGAAGACAGGAAAAAGCTGGTGGGCATGCTTTTTCCTGTCTCTTACAGTAAAGAAGGATTGCGGCTCTAAGACGCAAATTCTAAACAGCGTAAGGGAGAAAATAATTTGCGCAAAGACGATTGAATCAGCCCCTATGAGTCTGATTCCTAGTGAGCGGAATATCACTCCTCAAAAACTCAGTTTTATATTTAAACTGCAATTTAGAGTTTATTTAGAAGACACCTCTCACAACTCTGAATACAAATTCCCCAGATTTGCTTTGCTCCTGGCACAGCGTCAGGCTCTACTAGTGCATGCAATTATTTCATCAACATCTTAAAAATGCTCAACATGTCAGCGCCTCTATTATTTTGACAGTAACTGACTTTACAAAGACACACTTTCATCTTTTATTCTACTTTTTAGTTATGCACAGAATCAGCAGCAGGTAATCATTTTCAGACACCGACTCAACACAGCTATAACAGCATCTCGCTGTTCCTCATGTGTCCTCTTTAGATTCTGTTGAGATGATAATGAGAGTATAGGGTAATCTACTGTATTTGCTGGCGTATAAGACTACTTTTCAGCTCCGAAAAACATGCCTCCAAGTGGGGGGGTCGTCTTATACGCCGGCATATACGGTACATTATATCCCATTGGCTTTATCCAGACCTATGGTTGCTCAGCAACTTCTTTTTGAGATTATAATTGAAACTCATTCCTTTTTGAGATAATAGATGTTCGCAGACTAAGAGTTTAGTGACGGAGGCAGCAAAGCCGTACATTTTGTTTTTTGCAAATGAGTTTGCTATGGTACTCCACTTAAAGTATCTTACTATTATATTGTATTTAAAAGTACAGTATATTTATTTTAGATGATGCATAGTATCATCAATTTTACTACTTTTTATCTCTGTTGATCATTTAATGATCTCTTTTAATGATCTGCTACCTGCACAATGTCCCTGCAAAGAAACCTTTGTTGCAATATTCTGCAATTACACTCCTCCACCAGATGGCTCTATACTCTATAAGTTTCAATGGGAATCTTTACTCTGAAGATCGTGTGTTCAGTACACACTGAAGTTTTCTGCAGACATCATGACGTTGTTGATCAAAAATATTAGGAACTGCTAACAATCATTTTAAACAACCACAGACTGCAGCATGTTTGGTGATTACACACTGGACAGATGTCTGCTGAAAGGGTTGTTTATCTTTGTATTGGAAAGATTATATTTCATCATTACGCCAGCTCATTTCTTTCTTAATGTTTCTGCACCATCCTCAAGTAAAATGGGATTAGTGTATGCACACACCTCCTCCCTCCTGTACAGCAACAGCATTTTCTGCTCTGTCCACCATCCATCAGATTTAGTACCAGAACAAATCTAGAACCTCTGGATCCAGAATTGCCTCCTGATACTGCTCACACATGCACTGCAAGATGGATATGACTTATTAATGGAGCATGTCAATGTGCAATTATGAAACATTTACATCACAGGTGAAGTGCTTTTATGTTATAGAACTCCAAGTTTCCTTATAATATCTGTAATACTTTAACGCAGGAATATTTTATATGATGTAAGTTTTAGAATTCAGATTGTCGCACAAATCCCTGACATTAATGACACGCAGACTCCCATTCACAGAGCATGACAAATACTCAGGGTAAATCATCTTTAATGCATAAATGACATTTCCTCTCACCACTGTCTTATGAAATCCTATTAACCCGTAAATGAAGAGTTGGATTAAGAGTTTACAGGGCCCTAGCCATCTGATATGGGAACCTTCCATATGTTACACATCAAAACATTTTTAAATAATAGATATTCTTGATGGCTAAATATGTTGCATTGGAGATGGGTCATTTTATCTTCGTGGAAATCCCCATACGTACTGAAGTCTGCATCCCCTCCACAGTGAGCAAGTATCAGTAACAGAGGACTGGCATTGCAGTGTGAACTGGACAATATGAGGGTTTTTACCACCTGACTAAGGAGGAAATAGGAAAGTAGCCCNGCTTCCAGCTGTCACACATCTGCACAGTGAACTACTGTTGTTACTACTCTGTGACTCTGGCTCATGTGAGGTTGACATCACTGCATGTGGCTTTTGTTAGGCTTGTTATTTAAACACAACTATGGACAGAGTATCTTCTTCTTTTAGCTATTTCCTGGTGGAACTTGTTGGTTTTATTCCTGATTTCGGCTCTGTTTCTTGAATTGGCATATGACCCCTGTTTGAGTTTTTGACCTTTGATTTCATAGTTACTTTTGACATGTTTTGGGATGTTGCTACCTAGCTGTTCACCGTTGTGGTGCAACATCTTTTCAATACTGCAACCTGGGGGTATATTTACTAAGCGGCGAGACTGCAGTGAGATTGAAGAGTGGGGATGTTGCCCATAGCAACCAATCAGATTCAAACTCACATTTTCATTTTACATATTGGAGAATGTGAACTCGAATGGGCAACATCCCCACTTTTCAATCTCACTGCAATCTCGCTGATTAGTAAATATACCCCCTGGTCTCTACTTGTAGCAAAATCCATCTTCACTATGAGCAGCCCTGGTGGACACCAAGTGGCAACTTATATTCTGCACCCAGATACTCAGTTGTGTTAAATGGGCTAATGGAATAACCATTACCCTCCCTCCCAAGTGGCTGATACCAGCTACTCATTGTAGAGCGTTCTGGCTAAGCAACTGCCAGCACCTCTTATGAATGTTTATGACAAGTGCTGAGACTTAAAGTACATGTGTGACCATTTTTGCTAGATGCTACAAGCCACCGAAGTGGAAATTTAGTGGGTGTATGGACATTCAGAAGTGGCGGTATGGAAACACAGAAAATAATGGAGATTTTTAATTTTTCCATTACATCAGTGGGAGAAGTGCCGGTATAGCATAACCCCGTATACACCCCCACTTCGAGCCCTGGTCTCACCTGCATATCTTTTCTGGTACTGTCCCTTGTTTTTCCCCCATTAGGTCATGTAAGCCACAGGCTCTACGTTACTTAAGAATCAGTTGGGTAGGGATAAAATATGTGACATAGGTCACATATCGAAGCAATCTGCCCAGTGTAGGAGATCTGTACTACTAGTGCAGTGCAAATCTTGTCCCCAATAGGAGCTTTATGACACAACATTGTTTAAATCGTCTGTTGAGGTTTGACTGAGTGAGGTTTACTGCAGTGTATACAAAAGGGTGCAAATGCCTGGTATGTCAGTCTGTGATGTTGTATTTGAAGTAAAGCATTCATGGTGCTATTGAGCATTTGGTCCCTATTAAGAAGACTAGCATAGAGTATTTTCCTCTATCAGTGGTTCAACCCTGCACTTTTATTCATATACTGGAACCATGTGTAATATAGTCAGATGCTATAGAAGAGCCCTCCTGTTTGCCCTCGTATTGATAGTAGAACCACTTTATTCATTCTGATCCCAAGGTTTCCACCAGGCACACCCCAAATTGGATGGGAAATGTATTTATATATTTGCCTCCCCTAAAGAGCAGTTTTGTAAATCCCTCTTTTCTATAATATACAGTTTAAATTATTGCTGATCAGTTTATTAACTTCTATACTTTGCTTTTCATTAAACATATTTGTATTTATATCATTAACGTTAATAATAAAACATGTAGTTGATCACTCTTTTACTAAATATGTGCCTCTTAAACAAAATTTGAAACTGTATTTGGTAATGGACCAGAGTTATCTAACACTAACCCTATTTTTGCTTTTTGTTTGTATCCATTTAGGTCATCTAGTGGGGAATTATAGGAATGACAGTTTGTAATGAAGATAAACACTGAGATGAGAGATAGACTGTGCATGTGTCATTCAAGGCCCTGTATGATGAGAGCAGGTTCATGTTTGTATTAATAGGCAATAATGAATGAACAAAAAGCTTTTAATATAACTACTGCCAATATTTGATGTCAAACGCTGCATCTTTCCTTCCACTTGTTTCCCAGTGCCAGGGAGTTGCTCATCTAGCATTAATAAGGAACAGCAGAAATATCGACCCTTCTAGTATTCCATGAAGTGTTTCAACTCTTCTATGCCCCAAAAGCTTATACTAGCCCTTACTGTACTTATACGTCTGTCCTTCTGGAAATTACTTGCATTGGAAAACCTTAGGCAGGACAGTGCCATATGATTCCTGCATCAGGTTAAATATTAGCGAACAGGTATATTTCAAACTTGCTAACTTTTGTTTTATTTACTCTGGAAGACAGCAGTGAGAAAATACAGCTAACATGCTCCAAGGGCTTGAATCACAGTGCTCAATGCTGGGTTTATCAGAGTAATGTCAAGAAATGGTCATAATAGGAATTAGGAATAGGAACGCACACACAGGACCAGCCCAGTTTTACAATGTACCCCCATACCCTCTATAATGTGGACAGGATGGGATTAGTCAGTGGTAATCAGATCTGATTCTATAATCTCATACCTCATAACATTTTTTGAAGCCAAGATTGGGAAAGATAACTTGCACCATGTCTCAGTTTGACTCCACACAAGCCCTGGCCCCGCACAAGCCATGCACCTTTTTGCCACCACAGTCGCAGGCAATTTGTAAATTTCAATTATGTGTTACAAAAAAACATTATTTCCTACCAGTTTGTCCCTGTATCGTGACAAACTAGTAGGTGGGAGGAACAGTGGGACAGTGCCAAAAGTGAGACTGTCCCACTGAAGTCAGGACAGTTGTAATGAGGTATGTAATGTGTAACTGGTACACACCTGAAAACAGTTGCAAAACAGAGTTTTAGACCAGGACCAGATTAAAGCAAAAAAGAAAAATGGATGCCAAATCATTTTGCTGTGTAGTAAAAAATATGTGCAAATGCACTATTACCATTATAAGAACCCAGTAATTACCGTGAACCCTTCCTCTTTCGTGGAAATATGGTTTTACTTAAATATAACAAGTTTCAAAGAGCTGCTATTTTAACAGTGATCTCTATAATTACGCCTTTAATAAGAATGGCATAATCAGCAAGAATCTCTGTCATCAGACCTATTACAATAGAATAGAAGAAATCATCAAAATAAAGACTTGCAAGGGAGTAATGAAAGGTCTGCCATTAGCATCATTTCACTATTTACATAAATGTACCAGTAACTCTATCAGCATATGCATATTTAAATTGTAACTTGCAAATGTTACAGCAAAGCATGCATTACGGTACATTAATTACACCTATTACAATAGCTGCTGGATTGAATAGGTAACTACCGGTATATTGTATCTATTATCTATTATATTAGTTAAAGGCATACACAGAAATAACTAGTTTTAGCTGCCTAGTACAAAAAAAACTATTATTAAGGTTTTTCATTTATTTTCTTTGCTCATAGCTTTAGGTGAATAGATTTCCATCTGGCCAACATCTGGTGTAAGTATTATTTATAGTAATATTAGTTGGGACTTTGCACATGTTATGTATGCTAGAACTTAGCGGGTACCCCTTGTTCTTATGCCTATGATCCACTAAAGATGGCCACACACTAGAGCGATTATTCTTTAAATGGGGAAATATAGAAGTGGCAATATGGTCATTTAGAAGTGGTATCAACTATAGAGAATAAAATAAGTGAATCATGATAATTGTGCCAGCATGTGATCAGCCAATCAGATTTGATCAACATGTGATCAACCAATCAGATTTGAGTTCACATTCTCCAGAGTGTAAAATGAAACTGAGAGCTCAAATCTGATTGGTTGCCATGGGCAACTTCCCCAAATTCGAATTTCACTGCAATCTCCCTGCTTAGTAAATATACCCCTATGTGTTTGTCTGGTAAATAAATGGTATGTTAACACAGTCTCCTGGAACAATACTACCAATGCAGAACAATGGCAATCTGACACTTAAACTGGTCACATAATGATAATCGTGGAATTGGGCTAAAAGTTTTAGTGTGTGGTGAACATTTATTTTTAAATGGATGATAAAACTCCGGGCAAATGTTTGGGCACGATAATCAGAGACAATTGTTTCATGAGTGTACTGTGCTGTGTTGGCACCTATCGCTGCAGAACACAAGACACAAAAAATGTCAAATAATGTAAAAATCCATACACCGGCCACAACCATCCACCCGCTGGAGGAGAGGCATGAATGTTGAGAAGAAGTCCTGAGCTGATTGACAGAGCTGATCCAATCAGCTAGACAGGATGCCTGTCATTCAGAAAAGGACTCTCCCCATTCATACTTGTCCTCTGGCGGCTGGATGACCGCAGCTCTGGTGAATATATATATATATTAGATATATTATTATTATTATTATTATTATTGTTATTGTTTAGTATCATCTCTAATCACAGACGATTGGGTCCAGATTCGGTGCCCAATATATGGCATTTTGTGACTTAGTCTCCCAGGATAATGGTACTCTGAGTCTATATATCCCAGAACATTATCCTACTCAGACTTCCCAAACTCTGACACCTAGAACATTGATAGAATACATTTAGTACATTTATAAATGTACTAACTAACAGAAACCAGATGCAGAGCATGATACAATAAATCCATTCTATCTAAATCACAGTTTGATATACATTACACATTTTTCTTTTTGTCTAGAGTTTGCATTCAAATCACAGCTGTTCCAATGACCTAGTGATGATATTGTTACATTGTTATGGCAAATTGTATCCTTTACGTGCACTTGACTTTTATGAAATCTTATAGAAATACTGACTGATTCATGTAATTTTCATCTCTCCAAACCACCCGATAGAAAAGTACTCTACTCGCAGACATCTTATCACATCGCCTTCAAAGTTACACTGATGCAAAGCTAAGGTAAATGGAAACGTCTTTGATTCTTTGTACCGGTGTCTATAAAAGATGCTAAATCTGGCTCGAGAGAGACAAGCGGTTCCAGTCGTCATGTGACGCCTGTTGCTATAGAAACTGTGACACGTCTGATAGTAGGACTTCAGCACAGAGGCCACATGGGATGTCCAGCATATCGTATATTCACATCACACTCTGTGTGCGACAGTGGAGGATAAGAGGGGAAAATCTGAAATTATTTCCAACAGAACAGACAAAAATAGTTACGTATCATCTTTTCAAAGAACATTCTAAGCACTGTCCTCCAGTATTATTATGAGCATGTATAGGAAAGATTCTAATAATATCACATAAGGCAAAATANTATTATTGTGCATAACAATATATACTGGTCATGCTGCAATAACCTTTATAGTTTATGCAACCTGATAAAATGTTTCAGTGACTGAATAAAAGACAACAATCTAGATTTTCCCATCCTTTATCTTCTCTATTGCATCTATATAGTGTATAGTAAAAAATGATGAATAGGTAAAATCAGAATGATATAATTGTCATTTTAGTATATCAGTGATATTTGAACCCAGATCATGTACTGTAGATACAGTAAATACATGAGAACTGACTACTAAGGTTTTCTTTTTATTGTGTAGGCTCAATCATTAGTTGTTTGGATTTATCACTACATTTTACTACCTTGGACACAGTTTTGATAGCTCAATTAGGCCCTTTATGACCAATGGGACCTAAATATTCTCCATCAACTGATTATCAGTCAATTAGGATAAAAGGTGCATCTGGCTGAGTGATGTGTGTGCTCAGTCAGACATCAATCATGTAAATGTGGTCTTTTCCATATCTGGTTTAACCCTGACCTGCAGCACATTTCCATTGTACGCATGTTTGCAGATACAGCGGATAGACAGGATCAACAGAAGAAGCCGCACTGACACTTATTCCAATGACTGCAAGTTTTTCCCAACCCTTCTAATTCTTACCCTAACCCTCTCCTTCTATTACACTAACGCTCCCTTCCGCATCCTAACTGTAACCTATCTCCCCCCTTCCCCCACAGCCTAACCAAAATTCTCCCCTTCTGAAATTGATTTCCCTCCCCAAAGCCTAAGCCTAACCTTAGCACTGGGGGACCTGGTCATCGCCTGTGGATTTAACAAAGTGGCAAACAACGGTTTACCTTTCTGTTATATTACAGATTACAAGTTACATGATTTTAACAATGTGGTATTAGTAATATTATGACCTAAATAAATAATAAAAACACTACAACCTTGAGTACTTATTTCATTTGTTATTAACATTTAAACATTGGTAGATAAGATATTGGGAAGGTTTCACTAGTTGCAAACCAGTGTTTGGCTTATATAAAATAGGTTTTCAGTAACTTTCATCTAATAGAGACACTCCATATATGACCATGCTTTAAAGTATGTCCACGTTCCAAGTATGATCTCAAACTACAAGTCTTAGGATGTTTGTGACGCGCGTTGTATTTTCACAAAGCCTGCTGAGACATAGGTTGGAGCGGTCTGGATTACATTTTGAGCAACCATTTCTGTTTCCTCCTGACACATCTGATTTTGCCTATTTACCTTTCATACCTCTACAAGAGGAATACACAACTCAATTGTACTGCCTTTTCATGCAACAATATTAATCTCCACGTACCTGTAAGGTCCTATGGCAGGTGATGCTACAATGAAGCTAAACCCTTACTGTTATTTCTGTGACTTTATACCAGTTTGTATGGCATAATCTACATCAATAACAGTACATCATTACCCATCTCCTCATTTATCCACGCACTGACAAACCTGGACATTACTATAATGTGTGAAAAAGAGTTAAATCCTTTATAAAAGAGAAACATAGTCAGAATGTATGATTAATTGTCTTTCATGTGGTAATTTTATGAACACTTGAAACCCTTTAGAAATACATTGTAACATTATTAAACAGGCAAATGTCAGTAAAGTGCTTTTTCAGAGTACTAGAAAATCACTTTGATGCTTCGATGTAATATTTTTTTAATACTTCTATGTCAATGTTACTGCATCTATTTACAATACAATGTATTTATATCTGGATACAGTACACTATGCATGCCTGATGACCAGTCCAGAATTTTTGATTTGTAGGAATTCAATTTCATTTGAAAATGTTAAATAAAACAGTCTGTCCGAATACACATCCATCTCCTGCAGTATACAGTATAATGAATTCTGTTTCTCAAGCAAATGACGAGTTCTGATATGCAGGTACTATGCGACATGGTCATCATTCCCTGCAGGTAAATCTATTGGTGGGTCTTTCATGATGGAGATGAACTAGTTTGATGTTACTGTGTTTCTGTTAAGATGTAGACATTTTCAGAGATGGTTCTTTTAGAACATATTTTATTAGGTGCAATGTGCCTCTGGAATGCTTTCAGGGCACAGCGCCCATCACCTAATCCTATGGGAAGCTAGGAGGAATTTCCTGTATATGACAGGAATCAGCAGACTTATACGTTTTCTTTCTCTCAAAGTTTTTACACATTTATTTTATATATAAGACCCCGAAAAACATGTCCAAGTTCCACTT
Source organism: Platyplectrum ornatum (assembly GCA_016617825.1). Classification (NCBI taxonomy): domain Eukaryota; kingdom Metazoa; phylum Chordata; class Amphibia; order Anura; family Limnodynastidae; genus Platyplectrum; species Platyplectrum ornatum. The sequence goes on from JABWIB010000512.1 coordinate 20,678, forward strand.
TGGCTTCCCATTGTGTGATAGAAATCCATGCATCTCAACATCTGTGAAAACGAGACATATCAGTCCTGCCCCCAGCCTGACTCCGCCTAAGCCCTGTCCAAGCTCCACCCAAGCCACTATGGTAAAATATATATATATATATAATTATATATTATATATAATGGATATAATATTTTAAGAAAATAGAATCTTTTAATAAAATGCCTACCAGTTTGTCCACTTATCGGGACACACTAGTATGTGGGCGGGACAGCGGGACAGTCGCCCAAAAGCTGGATTGTCCCCCTAAAATCAAGCATAGTAAGCATAGTTGATGCTTGGCAAAGCATGTTGGGAATTTTAATTTACAACATCTGGATCACCAAAGGTTGCCTATGCAAAGCATGTTGGGGATTTTAATTTACAACATCTGGATCACCAAAGGTTGCTTATGCCTGTGTATTAAGATTGAATGCTTGCATTCTCCACTGTGGTCACTACAGACTGAGCTTAAGCTTATTTGCGGTGACAAGACTGGATGAAGCTTTACATCACTACATCTTCAGGTTTTTTTATTTAAAACCTAAAGCTGGGTACACACGAAGCGATTTGTCGTTACGATGTAGCGGTTTTTCGATCGTAAACGATGTATCGTACCTGTGTGTGCGGCCTTATGTACAAATTTTTGCACCTGGGATCGTTTGAAAATGTGATCGTAACGACAGTTTTATCTTACTGCAGGTAGAATTTACAAACGATGAAAGAGTGCTAAATCGTGACATGTGTATCGGCTAACGATAGGTCGGCGCTGTGGTGTATGTGTATGTATCGATGTAGTGGTGTCGCACGATCGTTAGAAAAAGGAAACTCACGCAATTTTTGATGAAAAATCGCTCCGTATGTACACTTTAGGGCGCTACATTTTTTCCACATGTCAGATCGTTCTGAAATATGCTAATTTTCAGATCGGACGACAAATCGCTTCGTGTGTACCCAGCTTAAGATTTGATAGTTTCATTCTTGGTAGAAGGATGGATACCAAAGCAGTCGCCAGTGTTGTAAAAGGATTAGAGATGAAAAATGCAACAACACTTCAGCAATGAAATAAATGTAAGGTTCCTTGTGCAACAGCATTGGTTTATTCTATGAGTACAGCATGGCTGTGATTTCTGTCTGTGCTGATATAGCCATGCTTTATAGTATACGTTATCACTGAATATAGCCCCACTTCTTGTTATTCTCTTCATACTGCTGCAGCATCTGCTCTCCGTTCTTTTTTTGATTCCTCCATCTATATATCTGATTCTACCAAGGAAATGAAAAGCAGAGGTAATATGCTACACTTGTCTTAATCTCCCCAACCATCCACCACATCAGGAATTGCCTGGCTGTGCTAATAGCTCACTGAGGTTTGCAGTTCAACCTGAGTGGAGAGGTGACAGAACGAGGAATAAAGATTAACTGTTTGGTTTTCCCTGCACGCGGCTCTCTCATATCCCTCCCTGAAAACAGACACAATCAATGGAAAGCGACAAGATATCTTGCATGGTCAAACTCAATTCCTCCCTCGTTTAATTCTTGACTTGTCATTCCACTTATTATTCATGTATTTAAGATGGCAATAAAATGCTGCATAGACCTCTATCCTACAAACTCCGTTGTCTTGTATTGCATATCGTTTAACCATTCATTCATAGAAGTTTTAGATCTTTTTATCAGGTTTCNTATGATCCGTCATCATTTAGGACTGGCTTTTCTAAGACTTGCAAGAACATTCTATATTACTATTAGAACTATATTACTATTATGCTGCAGTCGGATCTCAGACCATAGTAATGGCAGAGGTCTGATGCTGGATCACAAGTACTGCACACATTTCTTAGGGTCCAGATTTCCATCCTGGTACTGCAGCATCGGTACAAAAGTACAAAAAGATGTGAAAACACTCCTTTAACATAAATCAGGATGAGAAAGAAGAAAAGGCAACTTGATATTACAAAATATTGCCAGGCTCCTTATCCCTATTCCTGGCTTGCACACAATCCCAGAGTTTCCGGGATCTCCCAGGACCCAGGTGACAATGATCTTGTTTAAATCACTGCCTCAGCTCGGAATGGTATGAATGGAGGGGGCCTGATGACAGCACACCCGCCCTTTCATAGCTAATGTATGGAAATGTTGTTATTCAGGGGAGGGGGGGGCATATAATGCATAACTCACTATGCTGCCAACTCTTGGTTTTTCCAGAAGCAATAAACTAAAAGTTGTCAACCCTGTTTACTCACCAATTAGAAGGGTGGTATTTATATATATAGGGGCTGATTCAGCTCTGCGTCTCCGCCAGCCAGGCTGGTGGAGATTGCAATATTTTGCGAAGATCGGCTTTGAATAGCATGACTCTGCAAAGCCCGACTCCGTGCCCTTGCGACTCTGGCATATGCTCTCCGACATATGCTTTTTTAGCAGGGCTTAGTCCTGCTAATTGGAAGCCTATGGACAATTGCCNGCCTTATTAAATGTAAAAAAAAAGATAAAATTTTATAATAATATTATTTAAATAAATAAAATGTGTCTGAGGTTTTTCATGATTGAAGAATACGCAGCATACACAGGGATGCGAGGCATATGACCTGCCCCTCTCCCTGCGCTCTATCCAGAGCTGCGCTGCGGCCGCCAGAATCCCTGAATCAGGTCCATTATCGCCACTTTTCCAATCCAGCAGTGCAGTAAATTTAGGCCCAGGCTCTTCACTGTTTCCACAAACATTGGTAAATAAATCTGGACATTCATATATTTTATGATGTGATATTGTTCTAAAAACATTGCAAGTGTATACCCAGCCTACAGTATCTCATGTCACACAAAAGTCTCATATGGGGCAGCAAATGGGACTGTATTTGCATATCAATTACTAACAATAACCTAATAAAAAAAATTTTTCTCTACAATGTCTTAATTATCTGCAACAATAAATTGACGGTACCATGGTCTCACCTATGAAAAGCATAGGCCTTGAGGGAGAAATCTAAAGAAAACAAAGACAGACAAACCTAGGTCACCTCTGTCTCCGACTATCCAGATTTATTGGTCTGACGAGACACTAAACAAAACAAGGAAATCAACCTGCAATACATCTCCCAAAACATGGAAACAGATATTTCTTTTCCTTATTTATTTAGTCTGAAGGGTTTACTTAACCCTCAAAGGGAGGGTCATTCTCACCAGCATGACAAATAAGATATCGTGTTCATGATAATATAAGGCAGCTTTGCTGATATAACATATTATTGATAGACATTATTATGTGCACAATAAAATAAAAAAAAAGCTACTATAATATATAGTATGTAAATATGTATACAAGCAAGATAAGCCAAGCATTAAAGTAAAATGACTGTTTGTCATAGACTGGCAAAACAGGTCATGTCTGATTTATTACTGTTCTTGCAATGTTACTATGCTTTAGAGATATAAAAGGACACATTCTGGGGACTAAAGACCAATAGGATTATTTTGCGCACAGGGGACATTCTAACACAGTTTGCAGAATATATTACTAATATATATATATATATATATATATATATATATATATACACACACACACAAAGCTCTGCTTAATGTCCCTGATGTGATGATATTTTGTTAAGAGAGCCCCACTATTTTGTTAAGAGAGCCCCACTATTTTGTTAAGAGAGCCCCACTTTCTTTCTATAGGATTTAATCACACCAGACCGAATCAAGAGGGCCATCTCTGATCTCTGTCTACATAAAACCCCAGGGCCGGAGCAATATAGCAGAGAATACACAAACTAAACCCCATTACCTTCATTACAAAACTATTAAAACATACCCAGTGTGTCAAGTCATATCAAACAATATCACTGCTCAACACTGACTTCAAAGTCCTATCTAAAATAATGGTAACTTGGCTGTCGGACTTTATTACGGACCATCATATGGGAGTCTGCAGGGCCGTAGTTTGGTCCAGTACATGCGGCTATAGCATTGATAGCCTCTTGCACCAATCTGGGCTCCAATAAAATGTTACTAGGGTTAGATTTGACACAGTGGTATGGCCTCAACTTCAGGAGATTCTTTGGGATTCATCCTTTATTAGGCTAGTGGAATATTTCTACCTCCATCGCACAACCACCTTNCTGACTCATATTGAGCTTTTTATACCATCATGTCTTATGTTATACATTATGTTGTTACTGATTTGAATTCAATGTGCAGTGTTTGCCAGGACACTCTGCCAAATATTTAACAGATACTGCAAGTCTTCAATGTCATTCAATTATAAAATATATATATATAGTCTTTTGTAATGAGAACAAATGTAACAAAAGCAAGAAAGGTTGGACTATGAATAAACATAAACCATATAATAAAGATTTATGTCCTAAGTTGGAAGCTGCCTTCCATTAGCTTTTTTCATTTCACTTTTTTGTTTATAACTGTATTAAAAGTTCTATATTTTGGGGTTTTTTAATAGCTCAGTGTAAGAATAATATAATGAACATGCTCTATATTTCCAATGGACAAGTCCTATATTTGTACTGTCTACATAACACCCTCTGCACTTTATTGTGCATTGATGTGGAATATTACGCGGTCAGAATCTATGCGCTATTTTCATGCGGAAAATAAACACAAGATAAAAATTAAGTTTAATTAAGTGCTATATTCGCATATTTCCCTAGGTATGGGTGGAAAAGAATCTGTATAGTGCAGGTTACAGCACTCTACATGAATTGCTTGAATTACAATCGGATTCCAATATTTGTAAATATGTGGATTTGCATAAACAGTTAGCATTCAGCACAATCTCATCACCCATAATGTGCTAACATACATGCAACTGGAGTCAATCAATGCACTTTGACGTGCCAGGCTTGGGCATTTTAAACTGTTCTTCACACATAACTTATCTGCACATTGCCTCGAATAGCCTTTTGTACATACAATACAACTCGCTGCATGTATAACTCGATATTGCACTCATTGGACTGGATCCAGACTTAAGTACTACTAAGAACTAATGTTTCCAGCCCAAGTCTAATAACAGTGTAATCGTAACGCTGGTCAGTATCTGTGTGCAACATGCAACAATAAAGTATTCTCCTGCATGCAAACACTGACATTCATTTTACCTCCCCTGCAATACACCATGGTCCATTTATAAGTTCGTAAATAAGTCTGGATTCCGTCTATTATCTTTACCATTTCTTTTAAAAGCCCTGTGTATAATAAAGCTAACGAGGGTGAAAATGGTCTAATACTGAAAAGCAATGTCTGTTCCATATAGATTTTCGCCTCATTATGTTATAGGGGTACTATAAGAGAATGAGCACACTGGCTACCATAGGAAATGAACCTACAATCCGCGCCCGCCAGATTCTTTGAATCAGGTCCATTGTCCTTAGAATAAAAGCGGAGGATTACCCCAGAGATTTCAGATGAAACTGTTCTTATGGCAATTATAATCTCTGTTAAAGTCCGGGCACATCTTGAGCTGTATTCCACAGAGCAAATTAACTTGTTATTAAGATGGCTTTGAAAGGCCATATTATCTGAAGTCAAATCTCTTGGATCAATATTCACACAAGTGCATCTTCCTTCCAAATCAATTAGTACAATTAGAGTTTTAAGATGCTTGTACTATCCTTTGCATCAAAAAAACATAAAGCAGTGAAAACGCTTTGAAATGCTCTGATAAAGCGCTTACAAAATCTGATTTGTCCTTCACTGCAAAATATGTCATGTTTGGCTTTGAAAAGTTACTCAAACATAAGTTCTGGTCTTTGTAATTAACATTCAGCATTAGCTGGCATGCAGTAGAAGCACAATTATAATAACTTGAAGTCAATAATTCATAAACTATAATGCATTATTAATCAATTATCAAGGCCTGAATTACTTTTAATGAGATTAAGATGATTTGAGCACTAAGCAGTTGAATCATATTGATTTAATCAATGTGCTTAATTAAACTGTGTACATTCTCTTCAGCATCATTATTTCCAATATCCACCACCAGTGTCTTCTTTGATATCGTGCTCTCCAGAGTTCTCAGTTTTAGTCTTCTTTTTTATGAAAGCACATTCCGAAATCAGAATCCTCATAAAACAAATTGTTAATTGAGTGCAAAAGCCATTATGGGTGAACGAGCCAATTTCATTTCTAAGCAGTGCAGTGACAGGGTTTAATCATGCAGAACCTGCCTCGCATTGTATTTTATTATGCATGAGGGGTGTTCATAGCCTTCTTAGGACTTGATCTTCACGTCAAAATCATCTGTGATCAAATGATCTGCTAACCTCTTGCCTCTTGCACCAATGTAATCCCAATAACCATTGTCCTACTTTAAGTTTACTGGCTTCAGTAATTGTAAAATGTTGGCAGTTCAGGAGTCTCTGTCTTGGCACAAATATTTTATATAATACATACATCCCAACATTACCTAAACTCCGCACTGACTCCACCCATACCGCACACCATTTGCCGCCATGATCGAAACAATATTTTACATTTGATAAAGAATTATTTTAAAACCCTCAATGCCTACCAGTGTGTCCACTTACCACTGAAATCATGACAGTTTAGACATATGATATTGCAATACCAAATAAGGGTGAAACAGACTTTGGCCCCCATGGCGAGGAGACGAGGCCTGAGTCTGGATGGGCGAGTGATTTGGAGCAATGTGGCAGGTGTGGGGCTGAATGGACCTGATAATGAATGCTAAGCTCAGCTTTCATACATAGTTACCAAGCTCTGAATTAAGCTGTCAGCTTCTTACAGCTTGCTTTAAGTGCAGGGGGAATAGCTGCCACAGGTCCCCTTTTCACGGGTCTCCATAGCAGCTGAACCCATGTCATCTCTGTACAGTAGTTACTCCCTTGATACCCCAAGTGCTCCCACATGTGGGCACATCCCAAACCTGCTCTATCAGAAACTGTTGAAAGTGTCATTTTACTTAAGTCTGAAAAGGGTAGAATAAGGTAAAATACATTGTAATTTGGTGGCATGGTTTCCTGTACATGTGCAGTACACAAAAGCAGAAACGTGACCAATACCGCTGGAAATCAGGAGAACAATTTGTTCCTCCACCTCTATGGGAACATAAAGAATCTGGTTTCTATGCTCTGACATATAAATCCGTGCATTTTGCCCTAAATGTGTATGTTTGTCTTTTCATCATATATATGTATACATATATATGGTGAGGTGATTGACGTAAGGCCTTCATTCTATTGCAGGGCAGGATAAGCGCTATCAAAAGGCAAGAACAGCAGAACCTCTATTTTTCAGTTATTTTGGGGATGGAATCCATAAAAGTTTAAGTTCTATTCCATTGGTGATGGATGTTGGCCCTGTTTCATGTTATACATTATGTTGTTATTGATTTGCTTTATTGTTTAGTTCTTGCCGAAACACTAAATCAAATATTTAACAAATATTTAAGTAAGTCTCCAATGTTTTGTTTTTATTATACATTATATCAGTGGTCGAATTTAGAAGTGGTGGTATGGACATTGGACAAGTCTTTAATACTTCAAACTTGCCTTGAAAATGTGAATATTCTGAACATCATATTTATAATACTTGTATAAATGATCTTTGCAATATTATATGATAAACTGTGTTTGTGCAACTACTATGTACTCTACATTTGTTGAATGTTTTCATATTTTAAAAGAAACCATCTGTTGGAAGTGTTAGATATAATTGCACAATAAGTCCATTTTAATTAATTAATGGTTTGATTTTGAAGGTTTGCCAGAATATCACAATTCTAGTAATTAAAAAGAACATTTAGTAAGCAGATATGTATAAATACTTACACAGTATATGTGTGTTTTTTCTTCCATATATATCACACTTTAATCATCTGATTGGTCAAAAATCTTTCCGGTGTTGTACCCTACATTGTTCTTCACTGTTGACATAGGCGGAAATTTTTGGGGGGTCCCCACGCAAATAAATAAATATATATGCCTAGGACCGCCTCGATACACATCAGGTCTGTCCATGATGTCCATATATATATATATATATATATATATATATATATATATATATT
>JABWIB010000512.1:37001-73085 GCA_016617825.1 Platyplectrum ornatum
TGCAGGGAGAATACTTTATTTTTTCTTACTCCACACAGATACTGACCAGCGTTACTGTTACACTGTTATTAGACTTGGGCTAAGAAACATCATCTCTCAATTTTAATGCTGTTTGCAACTAATGACATTTACCTCCCCTGCAATTCAACATGGTTTTGCCCAGGTAATTTTATGCTAGTAAGTTCAGGTCTGGATCTGGTCCACTGTTAGAAGTATAATAGACATTACAAGTAGAATGTAAAAATTGAAGTGAATAATTTATTTAAAATATAAATAAGCTTGCCATCAGTACATTTACCTTACTGTAGCTCTAACTAGGATTTTGGATACCAGTAATGGGCTACAGGTTCATCACTTAGGGGTATATTTACTAAGCAGGGAATTTTCTGGGGAATTGAAAAGTGGGGAAGTTGCCCATAGCAACCAATCAGTTTCATTTTATATACTGGAGAATGTAAGCTCGAACCTGATTGGTTGCTATGGGCAACTTCCTCACTTTTCAATTCCCCAGCAAATTCCCTGCTTAGTAAATATACCCCTTAGTGGTCTAGGGTTTTGGACATTTAAGTGTCGTGAACTGTGCGAGGTAAGGGTGCTAGCTTGTATCCCATTTACGGTCTTCTATCTAATTTATTCTTAGATTGTTCTATTTAAATTAAAGCTCAATCGTTAAAATGGTTACCACTCTCCAATATTAGAAGGCCCCTAGGTTTTGAGGGGTTAACATAGATGACCATGGCCAGCTGGTTTAGGAGTGGGTCATGAGCTGAAAAACACTTGAGTCATGATGGGCGATGTTCCTAAGTGGTGCACGGAACTCTGGTCCTAATGTTACGGTGCCCTAGTGAACTGACTGTGGTGGCGGGAAATTTAGAGCTACACAGCGTTGGAGAGTGTCAGTCAGAGAGTGAGAGTCAGAGGTACAGCACGAGTCTGGGAGGGAGAGACGGTATACCTTTTGTTGAGGTGTGAGTGGTAGGACCATTGTACAAGGTGTGCCATAGAGAGAGAAAGCAGTGGAAAATGTGGACACCTGTTGTGGAGCCATCAATCAAAGAGGGTGAGGAAAGCTTTTGCGGAGTTGGGACATGGGGGTAGAATCGGTGGATATAAGAGCAGAAGAGCTGGCAGCCAGAAGGGAGAAAATCAGGGAAGACAGCCTGCTAGAGGATTGCATGTATGTATTCCGGGGCTGGACCAGAGTCCTGGATGATACGGCGGGTGCCTGAGGGGAGTTTTGTAGGAAGGCGCATGCCTGGATTCTCTGCGGCCTACTTGTGTCCCCAAAGGCCCTGACAGATTAAAGTTCAACTTCCAATATGTGTTCTGGGGAGATGAGGAAGAACTCTAGGACTAGCGTGTAGAACGAGATGGTGGGAGCCCTACCATAGGGAAGGAGGCAACCTTCGCGCACTTGAAGCACAGTCCTTATACACGTGAAAGCACAGTGTTTAGTTGAATTCTGTGAATGCTGATATTTTGTCTGCTTCTTATACCTAAATTTATTAACTAAGGGAGATTGAAAAGTGGGGGTGTTGCCCATAGCATTCTGGAGAATGTGAACTCAAATCTGATTGGTTGCTATGGACAATACCCCCTCTTTTCAATCTCCCTGCTTAGCAAATTTAGGCTTTGTGAGCATCAGTCAGGAGAGGAGTAGCGCCATGGGGTTCTGCTGGGGCTATGCAGAAAATGTGAATATTCTTGCTGTGATATGTCAAATGCTCTTGTCCTGTCCCTTGTAATACCTTTAAAGTAAGTGCTGGGAGCATCCATGGATCCCTAAGAATAAAATCTTTTATCTTGTACGGCCCCCTTGTTTGTTCATTCCAGGTACTATAAGGAGTGACGGCGGGATGGTGCAGAGGGTCTTTGGTAAGAGGGTTGGGGAAAATTGCACCAATGCCCTAGGAAAGGGGTTGAGATCCAGGTGCCACAATGTATACATACATAACTATCAATTTATTTAAATGAATATGACCTACTTGTAATAACAGATGTTGGAACCCGTTCTCAGCCAATAGGTCTTTCCAAGGAGTGCTTCCTTCACTGAGTACATCACTGGTTGCATACCTAAGTTTTCACAAAATACAATAAAAATGTGACTCTAAATATAGGTTATATAGGTGAAATCTTTATACATGCCTCAGATTAATTTAATATATATAATATATTTAATATATAAATATAAATGCAAGCAGTTGTTTCTTGTATCTGGTATAGATAGTAAGATAGTTGAAGAGAAGGGCAAATATAATAATGTCATCATTTTGCATCTAAATAAAGGAATAGAGGAATCTGGATGTGAGTCACAACTATATTTTTACTGTTTCCTTAGTTTAGATTTCATCAAATCAGGTAACTGGCAGGCTTCAGAACTGCTTCAAAGTTTAACTAAACTATCAGACCACACATGAAACAGCAACAGGGTTGTGGTGTGGAAAGCACAAGAGACTGAAGTGTGAAAAAACACAAGAGACTGTGAAGAGAACTAAGATTGTGAGATATTAAGAGAGACAGAAGGGCTGAGGTGAAGGAAAGAAAGAGGTTACACAGCGACACAGCATGAGGAAAGGAAAAGGGTATCAGGTGGGAAGAATGACAGACAGAGATAAGGTGACAAGACAGACAGAGGTATGAGGTGTTAAGAGCCACAAAGGGAATCTGATATCAGTGAAGGCACAAGTGATGTGATGTAGAATGGAGAAGGAGGGGAGAAAAGACTATAGGTAGACTACTATCGAAAAGATAAAAAAGTCTAAAATAACAAGTGGGTTGAAGAAGAGAATTGTTATTGGGTGTTAGATCAGCAAAGGAGGCTGTTCCTTAATTCTTTGCACCCACATGTACTTGTCAAAGGGCATTTACAAACCCTTATTGGGCCCAGACAAATATATGTTTCAGAATCTTCATTTAACAAGGCACTGCCTTTATTTAACAAGGCAGTTCACACATCAGCTATTTTATATAATGACACAGATAAGGAAGAAGAAAGTACAAGGCAGCTAGGTGAAGCTCTAAAATACCTTTAGGTTTTACTCAATTTGAAGCGCAGGCAGCAGTCCTTATCTCCCTAACTCAAAATGATCAAATTGCCATTTGGGGTAAAGATTAGGGTACCCCAATTTTTATATGAAGAACAATGATTCAGAACTATTTTACTTTACACTGCACCAACATGCAATGAGGTGCTTTAATTTAAGAATGAAAAGACCTACATCTCTTACATGTGTCAATAACAACACATACACTTTGGTGGATATTGCAGGCTGAGAGTCTGCTACCCTTAACGTTAATTCAAAAAGAAGCTGTTACTGTTTCTTAGTAGGTATGGACGCCAAACACGAGCTGCCTGCGTGATATAAGATACTGGCACAAAACTGGAGAACATAAAGTAACTGGTCCACATGTGATGGGATTTCATGTGCTCTGTGTTAGTTGAACAAGTATTCTGCTATAATTCAGTTAGAAAGGGGGTGGGTTACTGCTGCTGTGCCCTGAGCTTACTAAAATCCTACACCGGCATAGTGCAAGTATAAAACAGAGGGTATTTACCTTTATGAAATGCTCTTTTTGTGAACACATAAATATTAGATAGTTAAAACTCACATACACTGCATTCACTACAATATTCTGACTATTACTTGCCCGGGCGTAACAAGAACTTTAAAAGCCCCATAGCAGTATTTTTACACTTAAATAAAGAAGGGTATGGAGGAATATATATTTGTGGTTGTGGCTTTGTCTGGCAGTAACTGGAATATACCCACTACAAGGCGTGAGGAAGAGAGAAGACCAAGACAGTAAGAATGCAACTAAACTTATTATGGTATGAAACAGTTGCAGATGATTTTGTTATAGATTGCGGATGCCAAAATTAGCAATCTGTACCTCTCCTGCCTGGAAATAGTCCTGAACAGTCCCCCTTTCTGACATATTGCTATTTTCTAAAATGATTATTCTCAGGGGAGTCAAACTTTTTACTCATATTCTCCAGTCACTACTAATCATAATAATTAGACCTGATCATAAGCCTACAAATTTCAGTAAACACAGAATGTACTTTGTCTATTAGTCTAATTAACTGAAAGGAAGAACATTGTTTTTGCATTACAAATAGCTAGGACAGTGACATGTTGTTTTTATTTGCAGTCTCGTCAGAAAATACTGCCTCATATATAATTCTTTTGTACGCTCATACCCTGCTCAGTGATTGCTTTTAATTACTTAATAAAAATTAATTAAAAGGGTTGGATAAACAAAAAGTGTATGGGGAAAGTCTAAGGCTGGTGAAATATCAATTATGTGACTGGTGCCACCCCTTATATTAAATGACAGCTGGTCCAGGGAAGGACAAATTAATCCAACTTGGAATCCATTTAGGTTATCACAATCAACCTTTTGATGAGTAATGTAGATGTTTAATATTTCATATTCCTTGATTTCATTTTACACTTGTAGATGTATTTAATGAAGTCTCCAAAGAGGGAAAAGTGATAACTGATAGCAACCAATCTAATTCTCATGGGGTGCGTTCGCCAGTCCAAAAATTACTATTTAAAAAAATCAGATATATACCTACTGTAAATTACAACTGTGTTATTTTCCAAACTAGAACTATATTTTTTGTTTCGATATATATTTGGAAACCCCCCTTCCAAAATCCTGAATTTGCCCCTGGTAAGTTTGCTGTGGCTGCAGGGGGCAAGCAAGTGAATAAGTGCAAGCTTTCCTTTTTTCAATGTGTATGGAGGCATTCGGTTAATGAATATTCTATGGTTACACAAATTACTAAGTTCGGGATTTATTAAATAAAGATATGGATGACATTTTAGCAACATTAAACAAATAGGCTGCAAATTCTACCTCACTGTTTCTGCTGAGCAAAACCTAATGCAGCAGGTAACATCTGGCTACTAAAGGATCTACAGTGTAACACATGGCAGGCCAACATTAGCTTTTAAATTATCCACTTAAAATGTGCCTAAGCTCTGTATTAAGTCATATACACAATCTGCATGGCAATTCTTCCTCTCTGGTAGATGCTTACCATAATTAAATTGACTGTTCACCTTTTCACAGTTTATGACATTGAAGCAGTATGGGACATTTGCTTTCATTGCACTAACTTCAAAGTAGAACCACTGGTGATGTTCGTCAGTGTTGACATCTGCATTCATGATCAGATCATATTCAAACCTTTTACAGACAAAGGAGCCATTAAAAAACAGAAATCAATTCATACAGACATTATTCAGTGCACCATTGTGGCAAAATCTGTACACAACATAAATGTAACCTACATTCAGCTTTATAGAAGGAAGTAGCTAAGGAATGTTCTCTGTACAGCACCTTGGAATATGTTAGTGCTATGAAAGTCAGAAAACTCTATAAGTTATATTCTATATCTTCAAACTTAGGCATGTAAAATAATGTATCTATGCAATACATGTGAACTAAACTAAAATACTTTAATCAATATGCAATTGAATTGGTGTTTTAATTCTCTGAAATTAAAGAACAAAACAATTAAAAGCCCATGTGCTCATCCATAAGGTAATATACAGTTTCCAGGAGGTTTAATCCAGAAATAACGTATTATTGTCTCCATCCTTGTTGCTTTACTTACTCGCGCACTTGTATAACTTTTCGGAGATTGCCAGATTCAAACTTGGAAAAGAATTTCAAACAGTTCATCTGTTCAGAACCTTCTGTAATGCTGAAAAATAGCAAAATAACCAATCCTAGTACAGAACACAGGATACTCAATATAATGAGCACTTTAACATTATATGGACACCCACTACTTCATCTACTTACTAACCACCTTCGGAACTTCTCAGAATTGTTAACCTTTAGGCTTCCTTCAGTTTCTTGGATTACTTATTTATTTATTTATTTATATGAAGCCTTTGCTTCTTTCTCTGTCTGTGCTTCCCTGCTTCTCTCTATCTTCTAACTTTGGAACCTATTTCCACACATCTGCCATTCACCCATTACATTTTATGTAAGTGTCGCTTGTATAACCTCTAAGCATAGTTCATAGCTGATTTATCATTCCTTCTTACACTAGAGAAGTTATTTCCAATTTTATACCTTTCACACTGACTTGAAAAACCCAGATATTTCAGGCAAATTCCTGCTACCCTGAAATACTGTGTCTTTTAACTCAGTGTGAACTGACTTTACCCAGGATTTAAACCTAGTAAAAAAAGAGGGGTTATTCCTGGGTCCGACCCGGGTTGCCTGCAGTGTAAATGAGTGACCCGGGTCTGACACTTGAGTATAAGCTGACCCGAATATAAGCCAAGGCAACTAATTTCACCTAAAAAAAACTGGTATAACTTATTGACATTATACAGGACAATGACTCGACTATAAGATGAGGGGGGAACATTCAGCACATAAAAAATGTGCTGAAAAACTAGGCCTATACTCGATTCCCTCAGCCAAGTCTACTGTTCCCAACCATATCTTTTTCATACTACCTTTTTTATACTTCATACTAATAAATAACAAGAAAAAGGGTAAAAAAAAGGGGTATTACCTGGGGTTATCCAGGTCAAACACAGTTTGGTTCAGGAGATCATTGGGCTTCAAATACCGTTGGATATCTAGAAAGATTTTGTCCCTAGAAATGTAATATAAAGGAGTTGTGGAAAAGTTCTATATTTGCAATGAAAATAAATGGCACAACACTAACCTAAATTAAACAAATACAGTGAATACAGATAGTAAAATGTTCAAAAATAGGATATAGCAATGATTCTTCCTTTGTGTAATCCGTCCAACTATGGTTGTAAACACTGTGAAAAACAAAAAAAACAACCGAAGGCAGATAGCGTGATGCTGTTATGAAATAAACTTTTTCTTAATGCTCCACCTTTCACCATATAGTGATTCACACTTATAATGAGATATGCGTACCAGACACTATAATAATCAGTCACTCGTTGGAGGACATTATATGATCACTGATCAGATAAGCTGTTTTATTGTTTATAAATGTACGCTTCTAATTTATACAGTCAGGTCTATTGGCACCTCCGGTTTGTTTGTTTTGTTTTTCACTATATATATATATATATATATATATATATATATATATATATATATATATATATATATATATATATATATACATTTCTCGGGTAAGTATAGCCATCTTTTTCATACAAAAGAAAACATTCTGCGTCTTGCTATACACTTTTCTGATATTTAGATTAACTAACTAAATAAACTAAAACTTATTAGATAATAAGTTTAGACAATGAATGTATTAATTTATGACACACGGACACATGGTCTAACGCACCAAGGCTAGCACAAGAGCTAGATAAACCAGGCTGTTATCTGTAGTGCCAGAGGCTATGGATCCCCTAAGCAACTGTGGGAGTGGATCTGAGTCAAATCTTTGGGTGAAGGGAGTAGTTCCATATAAATTGTGTACAAATGTTAATGCAATGTCAATTCTGGGCTTTAGTCTAATGAAATTTCATTGGAAAGTAGATTCATTGAAGCATAAATCAGATTTCAATAAAATATATGAATGTTTACAAATATAGATTATCTTGTTCTAGCTACAACTACAATAGCAGTAATATTCATTACTGGGAACTCATGGTGTAAATGTATACGAGAATATAGAGCATTATGCTGTATCTGTATCCTGTATCAGAAATGTTAATTAGGGCAGAGTGACAAATGCATGTATCCTCATACGTATATTGCTGCCAATGTCCACCACATTTTATATGCATTTTTTAGCTGGCAGAACCCAACTGACAAGATATTAAGACATATCTTTACAAAGTGCAGTTAATATAAATTTTATAGACATTTACGTAGGAAACGGATTGGTTCTTCTTAGGGATAACCATCTTGGATTTATGTTCTTTTCAAGAAGGTTTAACAGCTTAGGCAGCAGGCTATGTGACAACATAATGCACTTTTCATTACAGCCTCTGCTAAACCAAATATGATGAATGAATGTGTAAAGAATGGAGCACTGAGACCCTCTCTCTGGGCATGTAGGGTGTATGAAAAAAAAGTACATATATAGATTTTACAGGACTGTGGATGTGATAGATAAACACATAATTCTAAGGATAAGCAGCAATCCACAAATGAAACACCAAGAGTATAATGTAAAATATGTGATGGATTAACTGCATGACTTACAATATAGATATATACAGTAAAATAGAGAACCGAATGATTCATAGGCAATTGCTTAAATATTAATTGTAATGAGGATGGTAACCCAGTGATAATCCCGATGTTGTAAAACTACATGTCCCATCATGCTTTGCCTGAAGTCTGGAGTGTTGATATCTTTGGCACGAGCAGCCTCCCCACAAAGTGGAGATGTTGTCCAAAGCAACCAATGAGATTCAAGCTCTCAGTTTCATTTTACATAATGGAGAATGTGAGCTCAAATCTGATTGGTTTCTGTGGCCAACATCCCCACTTTTCCAATCCTGCTGTTTAACCCAGGTTGACTATGCCTGTCCTAAAACCATTAGTTAACAAACATACTGGAAACATACTGGAAATGTATAGTTTTTTTTTTTTTCATTTTCCATTGTTTTATACATTGTTCAATGCGTTAGTTGCCATGTACAGAATACTAGAAAAAACGTATAGTTTCCTTAGTCGGAGCACTGTGCAGTAAGAATAAAGTGCTATGTCTTACATCAACTTGTGCCTTTATGATAACAGAAGGGTCTAAACTTATTGTGAAATGCATCATGAAGCTGTATCCCACTTCCTCCACCTCAATTACATTAAGCAAGGTGTGA
Organism: Platyplectrum ornatum; assembly: GCA_016617825.1. NCBI lineage: Eukaryota > Metazoa > Chordata > Amphibia > Anura > Limnodynastidae > Platyplectrum > Platyplectrum ornatum. Next base: position 45,803 of record JABWIB010000512.1, read on the forward strand.
GATTACTTTGAGTTGGCAAACAGAGTTGACAAGAAATGTTAATTAAATATGTTATTTAATCTGAATGGGGTTACTCAATTTCTATTGAGTAAACATTACAGCAAGCCATATACAAGCCAATATATAGAATCCAGAGGTGGAGAATGTGATTTTATAACACATCTAATGAATAATAATGTTTGGTTAACAGTTGGATGCTAAAAGGAATTAGGCATAAATAAATTAGTGAGGGTAAAAAATAAGATCACTAAAAATGTTCTTAATATACTGAACTATACTCATCAGGTATGATTGGAATTGGGGATTTTACTATAGGTACACTGGACCTGATTCACAAAAACTTCTATTTACTGTTCCTCCTACCTAATTAAGGTCTCATTGTATATAGTATCATTGGTGTTTAAATATCAATTACCACGTCTTATATTTTAATATTAACTAAAGTATTTATCCTATTCATTACACATAATGATTATTTATGGTAATAGAGCCCAGTTTATGTATGAACAATTTAAACATAACTAACTAAATTTACTAAGCGGTGTGATTGCAGTGAGATTGCAGATTCGAGCTCACATTCTCCAGTGTGTAAAATGAAACTGAGAGTTTGAATATGATTGGTTGCTATGGGCAACATCCCCATTTTCCAATCTTGCATCAATCTCACCACTTAGTAAATTTAGGCCACAAAGTAGATTTGTTTAAGTTACCCCTGTATCAGTGATTTTTAGGCAATTTGAAGTCAAATCGGTAACATCATATGTTATTATAATATTTTACAGCAGCCGTCAAAGAGGAAGAGAGGATCACAGAGGATCAGACGGGAAGCTCTACTGAATGGTGAGGTTTTTATTATTATTATTATTATTATTATTATTGTTAAATGATTTACAATGTAATACTTACTTTTAAGCTTTATATCAGTTAGTTAAGGGGGAAACGTGTAGTGTAGGTTTTATTTGAGAATATATTACAATGCTGGTAACAGGTCATTCAGGTGCCAACATGGCCTAGTACATATGTCCATGCTGCCTGTTCTAGTTTTAGTCTATTAATACGTTTAGAGCTTATGGCCTAAATTTACTAAGCAATGTGATTGCAGTGAGACTGAAAAGTGGGGATGTTGCCCATAGCAACCAATCAGATTCAAGCTTTCTGTTTCATTTTGCATAATGGAGAATGTGAGCGTAAATCTGATTGGTTGCTATGGGCAACATCCCCACGTTTCAATCTTTCTGCAATCTCACTGCTTAGTAAATTTAGGCCTATGTCTTCTCTTATTGCTCAACAAAATTGAAATAGAATGGAAATATTTTTAATTAAATATTTATTTTGAAATCTGACTGTTATACAACATGGAGATCATCATTTAGCTATGAGTAGGGCTCCTTTAAAAAGTAGAGATGTAAATAAATTATAGCCCCAGACACAGAAAAATCCATACTTTCTCTATCACTGGGTGTAGCCCTTCATTTCTTATGGTGACATAAGAATTGGCAATGCTGATAGCCAGTTTAGGGATCTCATCAGGGGATCACCAAGTGTTTACATGTTAGGTTATATCGGTAGGTACTCATTTATGTTGACGTTACATAGGTCTCTGATGGTGACAACACTAAAACTAATGTAGCTTTAATTAAATATCAAACAGATGGTTCAATCAATCAAGACTATATAAGACATAACATATGAAATCCATAAAAAATAAAAGAAGTAGGTAAAATTAATTGAATGGAATCACCTCTGTGATCCAAATTTCTTTTCCACAAGCCTTTGGGAGAACGGGGGTGAACAGTGACCCCAAAAGTCTGGAAATGCCAATACTTTGTAATTTGGAACAGATTTGGTTTTTCCTGCTTTAGCCATGTAAACATGAGGATCATGGAAAGGTATATTTCCTTTATGTTGTTCCAATAGTTGGTTCACAACCTTGTGACTTTCAGTATCATCAACACCATCCATTTTTGGTTTGAAGGACTGAATACAGTGGCTTGGAAAGTTTCTAAATTCTCCATGACTCATGTTTGACGTGCATGAAGTAGATATATTCTTGAACTGGGTATTTTCCTTGCTTGTTTGTTCTTGTATATTCATACATTCTGTATTAAAGAAAGAAGGTCTGTTGGAATTCAGGTTCAGTTTGTTTTGTTCCAAATGAATGATAGGAAAGAATTTATCTGTAAGTTGGTCTACTCTTCCTGGGCAATCCTCAGTAATCTTCTCAGTAGATGAAATGTTACAGGCGTAAGCGCTGGATATTTTGTCATTTGCATTCAATACTTCGTCCATCTCAGATTTCTTATCCTTTAAGAAGTCAACAAAGTGAAATTGTTGGAAATTTACTTTATGGCTACGAAAAGCATTTCACAGCAGAGAACTTTTCTCTATGGTTAAAAGACAATTATGTAGTCACACAAACACAACCACCAGACATGGAACTTCTCCATAGCATTACAAGAATACCAATACTATATTAAAACTAATGAGAAATATTTTGCTATGTAAGAAATCTAATTTGATAATGTTCCAAATGCAGAAAGTCACATTAGTATCAGAGGAAGACATTGTGTATTCTCTAGAGATGAAGAGGCCGGTAGATAAATGGTTTGGTTAATATATATATAGAATAATTAATGAACCAAATAGACAGGGAAATCAATAGACGAAAACATACATCAATGAACAGGTGACAGAAGAATCCATCCTATATTTCATTAATCAAAACAGCAAAGATGAGTATGTGTAATATTCATAACCATCAGATTAATTTATGAGTTAGAAAAAAGTCAAAGCAAGACAAAACCCTTTCGCCCCACAGTATACATGCTGCTATAAGCAAGCCTTTCTGTGTTCTGCGATGGCCTGTGAGGATGATGGGTCTCATCATTTAGGTTTGCTCTACTAGTTGGGCTATTTCAGTATTGTGAAAAGTAAGGATCACAATAATAAATGTTTTTTACCAGCACATTATTCAATGCTACAAGAATAATCTACAAAGAAAACATCTTTTAAATGAAAGATGCAATTCCATATATCAGGACTAGCAGTTTGGTAATGTGGAATAAAACTGTTTTTTGGACAGAAGAAAAACAGTGAAAACAACCAAACAATCGTGGCGTGGCAGAAGAAGGAATGGGTTGGTGAATTGTCTGTGGTAGCTATTATTTTATAGATGAAGTTACTCTTACCAAAAGTTAATATGGCTATAATTATCTTACACAAGGTCATTACCTAGAACAGCATGACATATAAATAAATGAATGAATGAATAAATAAATAAATATTATAGCTTATGCCATTGAGATTAGTTTACATTACACATGCATTTTAAGGAAGCCAGGTTGTTATATATTGTTATTTTTTTATGTAACCTATTACACTACTCATTAAGAGTTGCCACCTATTGTTCTTTTTCCATAATCATGGAATGTCTACTTATTGTTCCTTGTCTAGCCTAGGCAAGAAATTATTTACCATCTGTAGAAATCGTCATATATCAGGACATCAAGTATAGCGGATTTTAAAGTAAAAATAAAAATATATATATTAAGTCGTTAAGCACATTTTATTATAAATGATACTTTAAAACAGACACATGCATTGAAAAAACATAGATGTTCCTTTAAAAGTCTGTTTAGAATATATATATGTACAGGATCTTCTACTAAGATCAGACTAGCATATATTTCAGCTTTAGTACACGATACATATTCTCTCCATGTCTCTTTTACAGTCTCTACATAACTGTCTATAACATGTCTGGTCCTATATTTACTAAACTGCATGGAAAGTGGAGAATATGCTGATAGCAAGGACATTCACTAGCATGTAAAAGGAAAGTGAGAGCTTGATTGGTTGCTAATGCCACAGTTTAGTAAAGATAGACCCTGGTCTTTATTTACTAACTTACTGTTTGTAATAATCACACAGAAGTATTTTTGAATGTATGATCTGTGCTATTGCTGTGTATAAAACTACTGTGGGTCATTAATCATAAGAAGAAAAGGTGTTTTCTAATATAAGTAATGGCCCACAGTACTTTTAAAGTAGTATTACCAATCATTTATAATAACCACCATAAGTACTGGGATATATTATTTATAATGGGGGAAACATATTTAATTATTACTAAGTCAGATGTGTGTATACTTAAAAGGTAGAAAGAACAGGAAGAAGGAGGAAGAAGAAATTTTAACTTGGCTCTATAATTTTTTTTGTTTTGTGTGGGAGTACAAAAGTGGGGGGTGAGTAGTGGGGCCTGGACGATTTTGCAAGTAGCTGGTCCCAAGATTTTTGATGGCAGTCCTGTGCTTGGAGACAACAAAGATGTACTCATGATTTAGATGAGTTTGGCATTTTATCACTCAACAATAGTGAAAATTTGATGAAACCGTTTACCCAATAAATATGATTTTCCTAATAAACGATATGGCGAGGATAGGTTTTTGTACCCATCTCTGATATGCATTGAATTTTTTATAGATACATATCAGGAGACCATAGAGGGCAATTACTATTATAATGTTGACAGTGTAAGGAAAGAGCTAATTGCCAACCACATTTAACTATTATTTAACTACAAAACCTCACCTTAAATTCAAAAAGCTCTAAACAAAATGCTTTGTATTGCTCAAATTCCTCAACTGTTCGGTCAGGTGTAGGTCTTGACTTTAGTTTCCTTAGATCTGTTTCCAAATCTTCATCCTAGATAAAAAGGCACAAAACGTCTAGAATAAACGGGGTCGGGCCAAAGACAAAAGATCATATGATTTCTTTTTTTTATTTCACCTAGAACATTTACTTGAGTGCCTAAATATCTGAATGTGGCCCTTTGACTGAATGCAGAGCCACCATTATGGGGATACCAGTAACAAAGTAACAGGCCTAGTCTTAGAGGGGAGCCCTGATTTTTTTTTATTTTCAACAGAGTTTTGTGTCCTCAAAAAAAGGAAAGAAGAAGAGCAAGAAAGAGGAAGTGAGGAAAAAGGTAAGTGACGCTTGATGTGGAGGGCAGGTCATGGGGATGCTGTTTAGAAATGTACGAGGGGACGTTTTTATGGATAACATGTCTAATCCCCGCATTGTAGGCAGGCATAGGCATGTTTATGAAGCCGGATGGAGGCAACAAAACTTTAGCCACTGATTTGCTTTGCTAATGAAGCAGATTGTAGCATAGCGTAAAGTTAAGGCAGCCTTCTGGACACATGACTGGTACAAGTTAGGGGAGGAAGAGCGGCAGGAACCCCCCTCTCTATACCCCCTCTCTACATTCAAGCGCGTTATAACAAAAAAAACAAAAAGGATGAAATCTGGACAAAAAATATATCGGAAGAGATTGCGAGCAACATACTTCAACTATTTATTCATATTATATTTACATTTTTTGCATACAGAGAAAAATACATTCCTATTCATCATTAGCAGCATTCCAGGCGAGCTAAGAAATATGACCTTTCAATTACAGTTTTGTTCAAACTAATATTATCTACAAATTTCCTTGTATGAAGTTACTCCCAAATCTGAATGAACCCCTTACTGTGTAACCAATTCGTGTATCCTACACACTGACAGACTGATAATGACTATAGAAGGTATTTTTTTCTGAAGGCCTAATACATATACATCACACAGTGCAATAATAGAATATTTACATTGTGTTCACTGCTCATATGATGGAACGTATGTATGTGAGTCACTTTTATATTTCTATGATTAGGTCAGTTCACCTTTACTATATCTGAACATGTTTGTGTTGAAACTACAGCTGTCAGAATGTTCATTATCTTATTGTTATTCCATTATGTTATTCTATAGGTATTTGGTATCTACTTTTTTATTTAGAATACATGCAAAAAACATAAGTATAATACATACTTCATCTTTAATTCCATCATTTATTATATTTGAGGCTATATCATCTTCATCTTCAGACTCATCTAAAACAGATAAAAGATTAGATATATTAGAAAGCTTGATAAAATAAAAACGTTAATATTATAATTTTGACCTATGACTCTTTGCAACTGGACAGATGCTGACATTGGACCATATCCAGACTTGTACTACTGACTTACTTACGATTGGGCAAAACCACGTTGAATTGCAGGGGAGGTAAAATGAATGCTAGAGTATTCTCCCTGCATGCAAACATTAACATTCATTTTACCTCCCTTGCAATTCAACATGGTTGTGCCCACTCATAACTTAAGTACTTAATGCAAGCCTGGATCCAGTTCATTGAGATCTTGACTCGATGCATGGAACTCTGTTATCACTGGCAGGAAGAATGTGTGTGCATGCAAGTGGAAGATTGACTTGAACAGATCCATTAAAAATATCATAAATTGAACAATACACAGTAAAAAACAAAACAGCGCATAAAGTAGTGGTGTTAGAATACTGTAAGTAGTAAGCAAAATTTATTGGGGGAAATATAGAGAATAATAAGAACGGGCAGAGACTGTATTGAATAGTACTGTGGGAGATGCAGCATGTATTTAATTTTAAAGTATTTTGTAATATTTTGTCCTTTAAATGATCATAAAACTGGAAGCTTGAATACTGACACACATCGGTGCTGTAGTCCAGTCATTGGTATACTGATTGTTAGGCATAAACCCTGACACCAGCAATTGATATCTCCCTAGCTTTGGGTATTACATCTTTGACATGAACCTTCATCAAAGTTACATCATTCTTCTGTATTCTGAATTAACAACATTTTGTGTAAAAGACAACTCTATCACTTTTACCAATAACATATTGAGAAAGGCCAGATGTACAAACGCATGTGATTCTGAGGGACATTAGGGCAAATGTATGCAATTAAAGTCACTATCCATAGCACTCTCCCATCTTGCCAGATAACAGTTCTTTGACAACCAGATCAATTAATTAAATTAATTAGCAATAATTTATTTCAATTACTTAAATGTCATAAATTACATACAGACTGCTGGCGGAAAGATAATTACATTTTAAAGAGGTCATTATGTTATTTATTGTATATTTATAGTTGAATAAATGTAATATATTGTTTAAACATTTTTCTCTATAGTGCAGTGGTTCCCAAACTGTGTGTCATAGCTCCCTGGGGTGCCGCAACACTCTCATTGGGGTGCCGCAGAATGTTTTTTCTGATATGGTGCAACATTGCTAGTGTTACTTAGAAACCCAATTTTTCATCTTGTATAGGAGTAACACAAGATTTGATGTCAACCTTAAGTATTTATGTTTTTACCTAAATAGTTACATGATTACATGATTTTGACTCAAAAACCTAAAAGATTAGAAATGATTGTGTCTTAGGGGAGCCTTGAAAAATTATGGAGACCCTAAGGGTGCCTCAACTGAGAAAGTTTGGGAACCTCTGCTATAGTGTATGTAATTAAAATGTAATATTTTTAAACAATAAAATCTGTATTAAAACATGTTGTACTAAAAAATTATTTTGTTTTATAAACAGACATTGTATTAAGAATAAGTAGAAGATTCCTTCTTCTATAACTGCATATATTTATATACTCTGAGCAGTCTGGCATAGTGACAAGACAGGTACAAGGGGGACAACCTGTATTGGGTCCAACTTACTAATGGACCCTAGTTTGATGAACCTCTGTCTATTATAAGGGCAGTATAAGTGACAGGGCAATGGTGGGGGTGAACAATAATATTGGGCCAAATTCATATCTTAGACACTAATGACTTACGCAAGAGTGGGCAAAACCATGTTGAGTTGCAGGGGAGTTAAACTGCAAACAGTATTAGAGTTGAGAGATGATGTTTCCTAGCCCAAGTCTAATAACAGTGTAACAGTAACGCTGGTCAGTATCTGTGTGCAAAATGCAAAAATAAAGTATTTTCCCTGCATGCAAACACTAACATTAATTTTACCTCCCCTGCAATTCAACATGGTATTACCCACTCTTGAGTAAGTCATTGGCGCCTAAAGATCAAAATCTGATTCATTGTGCCTAGGGACAGACTGTTCCTGTAACTTATCTTTCATGAAGAACATAATGGTTCTATATTTTTATGTTTTGTTTTAATTTGTCAAGGTGAACCAGATTCCCAAGAGTAGATGATAACAATATCTCAATACCAATGATCACATGACAAACACGTTTTCTATTGCTAGATATCATTTCTCCACCAACCTTCTTGTGAATAGGTCTTTTTATCTGTCACTGGTTTGTTCGTCCCAGGTATGAGGTATGTATAAGAACTATATATACAGGACAGTGGTAGAGTGCACTTCGGGCAACACTTTCTCAAAACTTGGACAGCTGCACTGACCAAAGTGTCCAGGTTCTTGGAATGCAGACATTCCTAGAGAGATCATAAAAAATAAAGCAATTCGAATGAGTAAAGCAATCAATGAAATCATCTGGCAGGGAATGCAATGAGGAGTAATGGAAGCTGTCACTTTAACCCTCAAGCTGGTCATTAACTGCATCCTTACTGCTGCTGATTGACTGAGTAACAAACAGTAAATAACAGTAAATGTTCATCACGGAGGAAGGGCAGGTGAACACACGAGAAAGTTCATATAATCATGACACAATTAGATTAAGGAAAAGTTGCCGTAAACCTAAAATCTATTATCCACTGGTGGTTTCTGTCCCACCTTTTGCTTTAGGGTGAGTTTAGTCATGGAGCAGAAGAAAGAGGGCGCTGGGAACACCCACATCAAGTAACCATCCTACTTGAACCACCGGTGGCCACGTTGTCACAAAATTGGCGTAGTCGGCATGATGACATGACAGGGAGACATAGGTCACCCTTAACCATTGATCCAGCCATTTTGCCCTCCTAAATTGGGTTTGGGATGCGTGGGGACACGCATAATTTAAGGGTATGTGATACAAGGGTTTGTGATCACAAGGGTTTAACTCAGTAAGAACTCTGCTAGATGGAATGTCTTACTCTAACTTTGTTACATTTTATTGGGGTGAAAGGTGATACTTATGTGTCTGCTATCAGCTAACTAGCCAGCAGATGCAAAGTCAGGCACCTGTTTGTCTATATGTCACGTGTGTTTCACGTTTCATGAGCTAGAGCTAGCGGTGTGTGGTACTCCTGGTCCTGTTTGACGATATTCCAACCCTCAGAGAATTGGGAGAAAAAAGCTGAAGGAAAAAAGCACAAGGAGTGTGTGAAGGCTCCCGTGAGCTGAACGAGAGTTCGCCTCAGGGAATAGGTGACGAAGTCGGGGACGAGCTGCTAATACCATCTAACAGTGAGTGTAGTCCCAGCTGGGATCCCAACATTGCTATCCCTTTGACAAAGTGCGGGAGGAGTGACTGTGACACTGTGATAATGTGAATTGCCCATAAAAGTGTAAACGTATTTTATTGAGTTTGCCAAATTGAAATTGTATCATTTGAAATGTTGTTGTGTTACTTTGTACCAGGGCTCGAAGTGGGGGGTATACGGGGGTATGACATACCGGCACTTCTCCCACTGTTGTAATAGAAAAATGTTAAATCCCCATTGACTTCCATTATTTTCTGTGTTTCCATACCCCCACTTCTGAATGTCCATACCCCCACTTCTAAATTTCCACTTCGACCACTGCTTTGTACTGTAATTAAGTCAGAGGCGGGGATCCACTCTTGGAACCCCAGTCCCAAAATAAAGCGTTTCTTTCAAACCCTGTCTCCTAATTGGGTTAGGGAGGGAATAGTAAGGGGGTAATGGCTGTGGGGTGGGTATCCCTGCCCTCCCGTCTTACAATGGTTTCGGTCACTGCAAGGTTGGGGTTGGGCTGGGCGCGGTAGTGGGGTACTTTGACACATTACTTCATTTGTTTCTGGGCGTATCTCCTGATATATATATATAATTTATATAGTGTGCCATATGGCATATTTTATATCTATGGTGTATTTGGGGGTTTTCTATGGCATATGCAAATGGAGTTTATTATTTTATTATTACTTCTAATAACACATTACAATGACTGCATTTCTTGTTCCTCAACCAGAATACCGGTATTTCACAGTTTACAAGCAAACAAATAAAATATGTAGGGACTGCTTGCCAAGCTAAGTTGTTTGATCAAAATATTTGCTTTTTATGACAAACTGGGTACAAGTAATAATTGAAAATGAATGAGGAAACAAAACATTCTAATAATTATTGATATACCATGAGCATAAATCTGCTGGAAGTAAACTGGTCAGTGTACAATTCTAAAATAAAATATAAAATATTGAATATTTGAATTACCTGTGCTGTGGCATACACTATTTCCATTCCACTGGCTTGTACAAAGGCCTCTCTGCCAGAGCGGACATTAGTGATATGTTTAAGGCACTGCAATAAGCCTCTACGTACAGAGATATAGTTGTTGGCAGAATCGCTGCTGTGCCAGTCTTTATAGAATTGCAATAAGGAGCACACATAACCTCTGTTCACTGCTCTCCGGACATTTGACTCTATAAACAAAAAAGGAAAATATAATTAGGATTGGAATTTTGAGTTATTAAAATGTAATAAGTATCAGTTCACTAACAATTATTAAATAACATTAATTAAATAACATTGTCATTGTTTACCAAATCTTACACTCTAGAATCTCCAGCATAGTGCACAGTACATTGGTGTAACAAGGGTTAATTTTTAAATAAAAGTCTTTTTAAAATATGTATTGTTTTTTTTTTTTTTTACTAATTGAACAAATTAATACATCTGAAGATGGTGTTCAGCGGTCTGCCCATATACCTCTCTTTTTCTCTCTCTGATAAGTGCTATTAGGGGAAAGAAAACAAAATTTATTGGGATGTGTTCCTTGTTCATATAAACAGAGAGTTTATGCCAATATGCCCATGCTGGGACTTCAGAAATCGGCATCAAAAGGATGGTAAATTACATCACACTGGACTCTTGTATGCTAATATGGAAAGTTATCATAGAACTCTTTGTGATATGTAGAGGGAGAAATTGGTGTAACTCCCTCTTCTGTAATATGCAGTGTGAGAATATATATATATATATATATATATATATATATATATATATATATATATATGATGTTGCTATAGGCAACATCCCCACTTTTCAATCTCCCTGCTTAGTAAATTTAGGCCCTGGGCTTGCCACACAGCTATGACCCGTACGCTAGAGGATCCATTCACTGGGGAGGTCTGTTATCAGTGCTGCCATCCCCTCCTATCTCCGCACAGGAGGGCACTTATAGAGGAATTCACTCCCCTCTCCCGCATGCCCGTATCGAGTACAGTGTGAGGGATCTTTAGTCTGCGATTGTACTCTGTCGGGATCTCTTATTTTTTACTTTATGTTATAACGTTTTTTCATGGCTGTTCGTTCAGCATCATTATCTGTCTAGCTTGCCGCGCTTACCTTATAATACTCTTGCAGTGGTCCACTTGATATGTGGTATTTTTAAACCATTTGTCTTAGCATTTTTGTTCTGTACTACTTTTTTTACTTACTATTCCCTATATGTTGGACCTACTGCTGCTTGATTTATTCTGTGTCCATAACCAAACCCACCTTGCTGATTACAGCGATTCATGCTGAATGTGTTCAACTTGATATTTGAAAAAAATTATTATTATTAAAAAAAACCTCAGCACTTTTTTCAGTGTTTTACAAAATTCTCTGAATCTTTCATAATATTTAATGTTTAGAATGTGCTTCAATTCCCAGGAAAAGACAATTTCTGACTGATTATGATTTATCACATGAAAACTTCCTTTATTAGGTTAATAATGTTGTTCAAGGCTATAGTAAAACACTTTTAGCTGACTGAAGTTATTGGGGCCAATTTAATTCTGCTTCATGCAGTATTTTTCCCCCATACGAAAACAGTGTAAGGGAGAAAATCCCAGCTCCTTCTTCTGATGCACCGACGTCTCCATCTTGTATGGTGAGGACGTTGTATATGCGTCACCATTCCTCATAAGGAGGTAGGATGTAGTGCTTTTAAACCCCCTCTGACCTATAGTTTAGCTGCTCAGTACTGGGAGTAGAGACTGCTGTTTACTTTTCTGTTTAGCTGCATTCGGAACTGGAATTTATGATAATAATAAAACCACCTTTATGCTGAGCACTGTGTCCTGGAGAGGCCAGTACACCAGGAGGAAGTGAGGAGACTTATAATCGGTTTAAATAATGCTGATGGGCCTGTTCCAGTGACCACCCTGATACCCAGGATGAGAGCCAATGACGATGGGGACTCTTACTTAACAGCTTTGAACATTTTGCTGCAGTGCAGGCATGACCAGAAATTTACTGGGTAACCAATCTAGCCCCTTTTACTCTAAGTAGAGGCTAAATCAGCTTATGCAGCATTTTCAGCAGAGGACGCTGTCAACTATGATAAGTTAAAGCTGATATTTGTGCTTCTCTATGAATCCTGAGGTTTACCGCCACTGCTTTAGAGCTGAACACTATAACTCGGCAGTGCGGGCCAGGGCTTTGGGTCAGTGTCTGTGTAACCTGTGTAAAAACACACATCCTCCCTGCTTCTTGAAACAATCATTCTGAACCAGTTCACATGCCATTGGCTCGGTGGGTAGGAATACATGGGACTGTGTCATTAACTTCTGCTGTTTGGTAGAAAATGTTCTGGCTGCTGATGGTAGGACTTCTATACCATCCCAGACTGCTGCAAAGAGAAATAAGACTGGACCTAGATAGAAACAAGCACATCTACAGCCTTCATTACAAGGGAAATGTTCTCCTCGGGCTTCCCACTGCCCTATACAGCAAAAGTCTCAGCATACAAAGTGGCCGCACTGGATGCATGATGGCTGCTCGGTTTCCCTGTTCTGTGGAGTCCTCAGCTACTGCCTGAGTCATCTGCTTCTGTTTGTGCATAAATCCGCATGCCAGAAGTACCCCCGAAACACTGGACTACAGAAACATGTTTGAAATGCCTAATTTCAGTGATAACGAGGAAGTACATAATATTACTGAGTAGGTGTTGTCTCTTCCCCTTGCACCCCTTTTGGAACCACGAGCATCACAATGTCCCAACATTTTATGCAGAAGGTACCAACACAAGCAAACAGGATTACTCAACAATTAGTGATCCCCTTGACAGGCTGGAATCTACCAAATACTTTTCAACCCTTGATCTAACAAAAGGGCAGGGCCCAACTGGCCATCTGGCACTTCTGGCAAATGCCAGACTGGCCACTACCAAGTGCTGCTGGAGAGCTTTAGCCATCTACCAATCAGTATGCTGACAGCCATTCACTGACTGGCTGCCGGCTAGGAAAATGAACTATCAGCAGTCTGATTGATGGATACCTCTAGGTGGGCCTGTGTGCATTAAATGCCAGGGCTGCTTTTTAGTCCCAGTCCGGCCCTGCAAAAGGGTATTGGAAGACCTAGCTGACTGAAAAGGCTAAAACTAAAATGGTCTTTACTATTCCTTATGCCATAAGTATAAAAAGTGGTGGCCAATACGAGCCTAATAGCCTATGAAGTCTGCCCAGTTTTATTTTAAACTATGCTGAGCTTAGTTGATTCTCAATTCTGTTTGAGGTTTAGTATACCTGTACATATAGTGTGCTAAAATTGTTCTACTGTGTTAACCTCTATCCTTCTCATGAGAGGTAATTATACTTACTGTATTAACTACTCTGTATGCAGATATTATAGCTACAATGATTTTCAAGTGGAATAAGGCAGATAAATAAAGAATTTCAAGAAACATTTTTTGCTCAATTAAGTCTTATGATGTTAATTCAGTTTTGAAACAAATGTCCTTAATGAAATTTCTGTATAAAACATAAAACATTACATAAACATGTTATTTTTGTGTCAGTATTAAGCAGCTCATTTTTCTCCATACATCCACAACTTGTGAAGAATATGATGCATTGTGGGATTTCCAATATTTTGGCACATAGTTAGAGGCTAGGTTCTAATTAGTCTTTAAAATGAATAAACTACAGTAGTTAGGTTTGTAGCTATGACGTGTGAATAATATTTGCCCCTTAGTCTTGGTGCTGAATTGTGTAGTAGCAAGAACAAGTAAAGCAGGGTTTCTGAGTCTAGGTAGTAGAGAGCACTGCAGAGGAAGGAGAGATTGGCCATAGAGTTGAAGAGAGACCAAGAATACTCACTCTGCTCTTCCACCCCTTTAGAGCACATGTCCAGAACCCTATCTCCTAATGCACTCTCATGTCTCTCTTAACCATACTGCACCCCATAATACATTCTCTATGACTCAGGCATCATCAAACATTAGTCACAATATTCTAATTTTCTACCTAATGTATATAAACAATACAAAGTTATAATTCGATATCCTTAATTTATTAAAGTTAAACACTACGGAATGTTCCTGGTGACGAAAATAGCGATTTGATGTCCAGGACATCGCACAGTTGACACACACCGTCTGATATTCACAGTTATCTTCCTTTGCACTGCACTGCATGACATGCACAGATTTAGAATCTAGAGTAACCACTAAAACCACTTAACAACTTATTGTTGTTACTTATTTATACGTTGACAGCACATTATGGCACGGGGCAATGTGTACGTGTGGGAAATGAGCTGTGCATCTGCATATTTTCTTGTTAAAATATCCTAAAATAAATTATAGAAAGCAGTAACCCAACAAGTAGCATCCATCCTGTGTGACGTCTGTACTGACCAAGAGGCTGAAAATTATAAAATTATAATTATAACAAGTATATTCCTAATTGTAAAATTCTTCTCTTCCTCACTGTTTCATATAGATATACATTTGAGACTGGAAGGTACCTGTCTCATTGATTGAAGTATTATGTTTCAGGTTACCAGCTCATACCTAAGGAACTACGTTGACTATTTAGGCTGTAACTGGGCACAAAATTCTGAATTTACGAGTTCAATTCTATTTCCAATATCATGTCACATCCAATTACATAGAAACATAGAAAGTGACGGCAGATACGAGCCACATGGCCCATCCAGTCTGCCCCATTGTGTATTTTATTCTCTATTTTGTTTAAGAATCAGTATACCCTTATATTTATCCAAATCATGCTTATATTCTTTTGTTGTATTACATACCGCCCAACATACCGGGGTCTGAGGTTGGGACACATAAGCCCCAATCCCGGGTCAACCAAAAACTGCCCCTGTACCACCCAACTCCTGCCGAATATCTGCCCCTTTTCAAATATAAAAAATAAAGGAAAGATAAGGTTTGTATCTTTAGCGAGAGGGACAGTGGGACAGTCCTTCAAAAGCGGGTATTAGCCTCCACCACTTCTAATGGCAGGCTATTCCACTTATCTACTACCCATTCAGTGAAGTAATTCTTTTGCACATTTCCTCTGAACCTACCACCCTCCAGTTTATACGCATGCCACTCTCCTCCACCTGGTGACATCCCTTGATATATATGAAAGCTGTACATTTAGTTGCTCTAGACTTTCTGTATAGTTTTTGTTGGTCATACCATGTACCATTTTGGTATCATTAATCATTGTTCAGAAAATACATGATTAACAGAGTGAGGTAGGTCATATAAGTGTCTATTTTATATTCTGTAATACGCATATAAACATATTCAAGCTTTACAGAAACGTGGTGGGAGGGCTGACCAGTTGAACCCATATCTTACTCTTATTGAGTTCCTCCTTGCATCCATAATTCTCCTCACAACATGACACAGTGTTATCTTCACTAATATAACCACATGACTGAACACATGCAGAATCAGCATACTCTGTGCTACGTTCAATTTGTCTAATTAACTACTTATCCTCTGTTTAACTATTAAAACATTCCCACTGAAAATAAACTTTAAACAATTAGGAATGTTATTGTTCCTGTTTGGATTAATGGATAATTAGTTTTTATTGTACGGTTTAGTTTAATTTTCAGTAATAGGCAGCAGCATATGTATTGTTCTGGTACTTTTTAAAAATGTATGTTTTTATTTTTAATAATAAAGGATAATGCGCCATGCAGTACTACTTTATTTTTTTAACAGTATGTATGCAAAGTATACATGTAATGTAATAATATGAACTTATTTTATGGAAACTAAGCAGCGTCAAGTTCTAGATGTGGAAAATGGCCAAGAGAAATGCAAGGGATAAAGAAATCCTTGGCTATGTTTAAAGGACAGTCTCATTCCATCTGATCTTTTCTTTTGATAAGTGCGGGGCGTGTAAACTGAAATGAGTTTGTTGAGATTGTCTATCAAAATAGGTCCCTTGTGTTTCTCTAGGACAGGAATACTAACCTCTGTTGGCCTCTTTATGGTGAACGCATAGTAGTTCATGAGTGAATGATGATATTTTCTGTAGTCTACGTGCGAGGTTCAAGTGAAATGATTTATACAGCCTACAGTACACTTACAGTCGTTTACAATAAACCCTTAAAAATGTAACATCATTTATTCCTGCTTTTTTTCTTTCAAAGTTTCCTTATTGGAAAGGATTCACAGCCCTTAAATACAGTCCATTAACTGTAGAAGATAAAAAGGACAGGCAAAGGAGTGGTAGACCCGGTTATCCTAGATAGAAATAAAGAAATAAGCATTGGAGAAGGAAAGCACATAGTAGTAATAAGAGGGAGATGAGATGAGATGAGAAATATTATAGGAAGATAGGAAGATAGTGTAATGAAGTAACAGAGATATAATAATTTAATTATTTAAATTATTATTAATAATAATAATAATATTAAATAATTATTATTATTATTATTATTATATTTCTGCTACCTCATTAGTTCCCAATAAGCCAAATTTTCCTACATGGTTCTTATAACCTGCTGGAGAGGCAGCTTCCTCCCTGGAACATTTAGTCATATTTGGTGCCATTGGCCCTAAATACGGGTGCTATGTTCCTCTGTAAGAGACTAAAGCCTAAATTCATTAAGCAAGGATATTTCAGGGGAATTGAAAAGTGGGGATGTTGCCCATAGCAAACAGTCACATATGAACATTTTTCTCCAGTATATAAAATTAAACCGAGAGCTCAAATCTGATTGGTTGCTATGGGCAACATCCCCACAGTTCAATTCCCCTGCAATCTCCCCGCTTAGTGAATTTAAGCCTATATATCTCTTCTCTATTACAGGTTGTCCTTCTGTTTGAAATAATTTCAAAATAATAAAAAATAATTTCTCCTCCCCTTGAACCCCTGGGGTATATTTACTAAGCAGCGAGAGATTGAAAAGTGGGGATGTTGCCCATAGCAACCAATCAGATTNAAGATCACATTCTTCAATGTGTTAATTGAAACTAAGAACTTGAATCTAATTGGTTGCTATGGCAGCTGTATGGGCAACCACAATATTAAAGAAGTGATGATGAGTATACGGAAGTCTATATCTATATGGGGCCCCAACCTAGTAATGGGCAGGGGTGACCAGAAGGCACAGTGAGCAAGCTGAGATGTTAATATCACCTAATGTCATGGAGTCCTAGAAAACCAGAATCATTGGGTGACTGAAGAATATGTAAACGTACCTTAGGTTGTTTACCTTTACAAATGAAGTTAGTAGTTTGATATTGCAATGATTTATATGGATACAGTGGAACAAATTGGGAGCGTTTAGAATATGTAAAGCAACCTGGATAAGATGGTTATCTTAACAACAGTAATGCGGGTGATCCATGATGCTAGAGAATGATGGATGGACATTTATAGTTGGCTTGGAATAAGAGCTTGTATTGCTTAGTGGTATATATTCCATATTATATAAGATAAAGGGCAAGGAATGGCCAGTTACTCCGACTAAGGTGGAAGGCTAGGAGACTGATAGCAAGTTGTCCTTAGCACATGAGGCAATTTTATGCCTAGCATTACCTATATATATGTGCAGGGCACAGGCACTAGGTGAAATCTCAAAGACCAATGATTCAATAAGTAGGAGGGATAAGCCATTCTAGCGTGTTCCCTGTGTAAGGGAGTGTATGTGACCATGCAAGCCAGAACTGTAGCTCTATAGTGACTGTATATACCTTTAAGAAAGAATCACATTGACATGGTGAAAAACCAAGAAACATAGTCAATAGTTTTCTCAGCATCTAATGACATTAAAAGAGCCAGTCGTTTGTGTTCATGTATAATGTATCCTGTGTAAAGTGTCTAATGCCTGATGTCCAGGAATAAAACCAGTCTGGTCAGGGTGAATGAGGGTGGGAGGGACACCATTAAGTGAGGGGCCAGAACTTTTGCATATTTTTTTATGATCATGCTTTTAAATGTAAAACCAATCCATAAAGCTATAATGCAGAGGCGCAGATATTTCAATAACATTTTAAGACATACAGGATTTGGGAATATTATTATCATATCTGTCTGTAATTGTTTTTGTTTGTTAAGGTGTTAGGTATCCATTTCCTGGCATATATGTGTCATTGGTTCAAAGTGCATCCATTGGAATTTTGGCAGCTGGTGATAGAGAAAATGTAAGATGCCACATTAGAATATGTTACGTTTGTGGGTAAATGTACTTTTTAGCTGCGGGACTATTAAGCTATGCACACAGCATGCAACAAATCAATACCCCTTTAAAGTTGCTCGAAGGTACAAAAAAAGTAAAAGAGCATCTTTAATTTATATATTGAGTTTAACTATTTTTAGCTGTTAAAGCTCTGCATGAAGAGTATGTAAATGCACACAGTGGGGGCTGACCCAGAGTTGTACATTTATCCTTTTATTAAAGGGTACAAAACAGGTGCAAGTGTAAAACTAAGAGAACCATGATGCAAAGTGGGGAGGGGATGCATTTGAATGCTTTTTGCATGCAGGGAAATATTTTGTTTTATTACATACAACTCACAGAGGACCGGATCCAGATTTCTGCCCCAACTCCAGGTGTGCGGAGGATGGGAGTGATCTCCCCTGTGACTCTCTTTCTCATGCAGAAAAGACAGGGACTAGCAGTGCCCATGCTGTTATAACGCGCTTAAGTCACTTGTGCGGATCAGCATGAGTATCCCCAAAACCACAATTGCCCGTTGGGACGGTAGGCAGGGTTCACAACATGTAAGGGACCAATTTCTTGTCCGTACAAGAGGTGTGATGGACAGAATCCATCCCTTATTTCTGGATGAGGCTCTGTTTTATCAGTTTGAAATATTAGTATTTAGCGTTACATTTACATGGTTTTCTTTTCTTTTTAATACAATGAGAATCTATAACAACATTTTAAGAAAATGACCCATTCGAAAAGACGTTATCTGTGGACAATTCCATCAGCATCTTCAATAATTCACAGGCACCAGTAACCGAGGCATATGTTTCCGTGTATGTTATGTGTATTTATGTATATATTAGCAATAATGAAGTTTTCAAGCACTGCCTGATTCAAGATAAGTGTCTTCTTTCGACATACATCAGGACCTTAAGTGCCATTGCATTTAATTAATGCGGCACTTTCTTCAATTACCAACAAGAATGCTCATCTGTAGTTCTGTCTTTTGCTGCAGACAACAGAGGCATCTAGCAGTCATGTATACAAAGCAGCTGGCTGGAAAACATGCCCAGCCATCCATTGTTGCTCCGTGACCTGTCATTTTTCCTATGACTATAATACAGATATTGATTTTCTCTCTTCAAAATTTATACAGGTCTCTCTACAGGAGTCAATAACGAGTGTGTATAAATTAAGACAACACAGAGACAATCGCGATGAGAAACAGCTGACTGATCTAATGCTCGGTTGGTAGGTTGGCATCATAATAGTATTGCCGCGCAAATGATAATGTATGTTTTGTTTTCAGATGAGAAAAGGGAAAAAATATCTCCACGGGCTCCCGTCATAATATATCGTCATAGTTAACCCTTGCATCTCTTGTGATAAGATACATATAGCTCTCACTTAAGCTGGCCATACACTATAAGATAAATTGTTCCAATCGTAAGATTTTTCAAGAGTGGACAAAACCATGTTGAATTGCAGGGGAGGTAAAATGAATGTTAGTGTTTGCATGCAGGGAGAATACTTTATTTTTGCATTTTGCACACAGATAATGACCAGCGTTACTGTTACACTGTTATTACACTTGTGCTGGAAACATTATCTCTCAACTCTAATACTGATTGCAATTACTTCAAATTGCCTCCCCTGCAATTCAACATGGTTTTGCCCACTCTTGAAAAATCTTTTGATTGGAACAATTTATCTTATAGTGTATGGCCAGCATAAAAAATCTGATAGGGGGCTTCTGTATCACTGGCATTTATAAGGGATGGGGACGTGATTGCTAAGAAGAACTATTGTCATCAATAGGAAAACTTATGATCAACTTTATGATTATCTCATGATCAGCTACATCGGGTTTCAGTTTAGATTTCTTTTCCAAGCATTGTATGTTGTCTTTTCTTAGGGGAAGTATTGCTTTTAGGTATGTAAAGGTTTACAAGGCGCCACAGCTCACCTAATAAAATGACAAGAAATAATAGCTAATGAGAGCAGTAGATGCATAATGGGGTAAAGGCTCAGACACAGAAAAATAACAGAGTGATTTATTGTGTCAAGTGCTAGCAGAAAGGTCAGACAGAATGAGGAATGAAAAATGACCTTTGGATGCTGCAAGTAAAAGTTGGCAGTGACTATTTAGGAAAACACAACATGAGGAGTTCTCAATGATAGGCTTATATTTGCTGGAAAGGGGAAAAGGTTGGAAAATTCCGACCATAATTCAGTAAAAATCTAAGAACTGAAGTACTCAAAACAGTTTTGTGAGACACAATACTATCTTATCCCCTATAGACAGGATGCACATCAGCTGTGTCTGGAGCGTCAGAACATATAACGTTTTGGGGGTGAATGCGGCGACCCTCTCAGCTCTTTTTGGTGGTGCACCCTCCCTTCCTGCACAGTGCCCATCCTCACTTCAGTTACTCTGTATGACTGTGTAAAGTGGTGGCACAGGCTCAGCCAGCACTTTACCTGATCTTACAGAGGAGCTGCAGCGCTTTTTGTACTTTTGTAATTACAACTGTTAACAGTCATTTGGATCATGCTTGAGAGCATAGAAAGGTGAACTTTTTTTTTACCTAAAATAACATAACAATATAAGCTTCATTCCAGGACTGCACACACATTAACACATTTTCTAAATGTATTTCGGTGTCATATTTGTCCCTCTATGTATATTACCTGCAATAAATTCACTGAACCAATAAACTCAATAATAGATCATTTGACATCTCTTTATGGCAGTCTTTGCAGTAAGAAAATGATCCCTTTCACCATGGGGTCTATTCATAAAGCCAATTTTGAAGCGATCAAAATGCCTCAAAAAGAAGTGATATAGATTCATATTTAAAACTCGGAGCGGTGTCTATCACTATGAACACATTAAAAACAAAATAAAACTTTCCTGCTCCGGTGTCATTAGTCCGGGCCCCGCACATGCAGTAAATCTAGGATGTAAACTTACTGTGCATGCGCCAGGGTCGGAGGGAGCGCAGAAGACACATTTCACGTTGAGGGACATCGGCTGAGGGGTGACTATTTTTAAATACTGTGAATTTAAGCAAGTCTGGCACAGCATCGTTCACACAAAATCTCCATTTCTTTGTAAATAGACCGCTATGTGATTTCCCTCTGGCCATACCTGACTCTGCTGGGTACGTTATAATGTGGTATACTGCACCATCTACCATAATGCCATGAGAAGAACTGTATTAATTTTCTAAAAGCAGACACAGGATCATCATTTGACCAAACATCAACAGAAACTAGAAATCCGTCTGGAATATCACAGTATTATTGTGTGACCATAGTAACAGTATATATGTCATAAGTAATTTAATTCTGGAAAGTGACATATTGTCAGGTAGAAGCTTTATTCTGTTGTCGACACAAAGCACAATATGAGCCTATACTGAAAATATTTACTGTGCTCTATGGTGGATGATGAACGTGAGCCTGGTAATTTATAGTAATAAGTATGTAAATAAGCATAATGATGTGTTTTGTTAACACTCTGTTATTCATGTCATCATCTGCTTTTACACCAAAAAAAAAGGTTTCTTAGCATAAGGGAAAAAATACATCAGTGGTGGGTAGTTCATCTTTTTCACACAGTGTTAACTTGAAAATGCACTTATTGGCTATATAAATTCTCCTTTCTTAATATAAAGGAAAGAACTGGTTTTAATATAGGGGGAAGCCTCAGAGAATCATTTTGGCTAATTTATTTAAAGTCATGCAAGCTGTTAGTGCTGAAAAGCACAGAATCTATGGAGTAACCAAACAGAATGAAATTAGATTACAATAACACACTGATAAACCAAATTATTTTGCAAAAAAAAGAAATAAATAAAAATAAAGAGTGGAACAAATCCATTGTATATATAAAATAACAGCATCACCATGTGGCTGAAGATGGAATACAACCTTATTTCTTATTATAGTCTGTGATATTATAAAATATTGTATATGTGAGTTCCTTGTGTGACTTGCGTTTGACAAAGGGTTAATCACAACAACCACCTGTTGCCCATAGCAACCGATCTGATATAATCTCTCAGTTTTATTTTACATACTGGAGAATGAGAGCTTGAATCTGATTGGTTGCTATGGGCAACATCCCCACTTTTCAATCTCACTGCAATCTCACCGCTTAGTAAATATACCCCGTTGTTTTTCTCAGTAGAACTCTAAGCCTTGTCAGTATGGATCGGGATCTTTAGGATCCAGAGTTCTGGTCTTATGCACGGTGGGAGGAAGGAAAGAGGCATTTCAGTAGTAAGGGCTAGGATCAGTCCTTGTGTATTATCCAGAATTCTGCACAACTGTCATTTTACATAATGGTAGAATACGTTGGGGATTCAGATATTAGTAAGTGAGTGAGTGAGGGAGGGAGGGAGAGAGTGGTGGTCTCCTCTCCTAACTTGTGATAAACCTTCAGATGTGGATTGCCACAGTTCTTTCGTTCCGAGGGTAGAATTTATGGTGGTCTGCATCCAGCTGGATGTTGGGAAACTATTGACATTTAAAGTACTTACACGTGGGTAAAATACTGATAAAATACAAGCATTAATCCTTCAGACAATTTTCAGATATACACAATATAGAGTTTGAGAGGATGTGCAAAACATGTACAAGTGTAAACCAAGGAAAACAGAGTGCAACCACTGGGGGTCTAAAATTTCAACTGCTGAAAATGTATTAGAGTTAAGAGAAATTTTAGAGCTCGACTCTAACTTACAGAATACTGCATGCAAAATAATAAAAATATATATATATATCACCAAATGCTTAGATTTCAGAACACACTACAACTGATGAAGCCTTCTGATGTGTACAAAGCAGCGGGGACTCACATAGTAAGGCCTTATGTACGATCTTGAACATAGAAGGTCCATACAGTGCATGTAAGAGGCATGCAGAGGGTGTATACTCCCCTCTCACGTATATAATATATTATCTCAAATGATGCAGATGCTAATCTATGTAATTGAACTGTAATTGTCTATATGATACTATGACTTGAATGTAATCCATTGCTGAAATGTCACGGTCATATCTTGTGCTTTGCTACAGCTCAGCACTTATTAGCATGACAGACCACATCCAGACTTGAAAATAAGAGAAGAAAACCATGATGAATTTTAGGGGTTCAGTGAAATGACTATTATCCTTCACATGAAGGCAGAATATTTCACTAGGAAACATCATTTCTCAACTCTGTTTCCAATAGACGACATTTACCTCCCCTGTAATTCAACATGGTTTTGCCCAGGTGTAACTTTCCTCTCTTATTTTAGAACTCTGGATCTGGTCCTATGTGTTTATGGGATCTAGTATGTGCTTTAGCTAAATGACAATTATGTACACTGTGGGGGTGATTCAGTGTTTGGGAGTAAGGGCAAAACAGGTGCAAAACCAAACATTGAACTGCAGAGGGAGGCAAGTATAAATTGTGAAAACAAAATTAGAGTTAAAATGTGAAGTTTCCTAGCACAACTCTAATTTACAAATTAAACATAATGATATGCAGCTAGTACGTTCTTTGTTTAAAAGCAGAATATTTTCCCTGCATGCAATATAATCGAAATTATTTTTACCCCTCCCATTACAAAATGATTTTGCTCAGCCCTACCTAAAAAAAGGTGTAAGTGTAGCTCTGAATCAGGCCCTGTAAGTTTTGACATATACTAAAAAAAGTGTTAAACATACAGGGGTTCGGCAACCTATGACTCTCAGGGTTGCTGCCTCTTCTGGAATATCCGGGAATGTCGGGCATTTCTCCTGGAGTCCTGTGACTTGTTCTGAGGCAGTGATTTCATGTAATATTGGATAGGTGGAGTTTGATGACATTAAGCCTTGCCCATGCATAGCAAATGATATACTTTGGTATATATCATGGGTGGGGCTTTGTTCATGATTTACATAAACCATGCCCTCTGTCCAGCCTCTATGCTTCCGGTTGGGAGAAACCAAAAGTTTGCAATTCTGGGCTCTCTGTGTTTGCTATCCTTACTATAGATGAACAAAATGGTTGTCTGATTCCTGAGACAGTGTGTGGCAGTATTAAGCATGTGTAATATTAAAGTCATGCTGTTTTATTTAAAGTATTTTGATCTTGTACTTTATAATTGCCTCAAGCTAGAGATTTGTCAGGTTAAAAAGGATTTACATACTTAATCATTCTCTCTAAAGCTATGTATAATAACTTTGAAGATGCTATTCGGGAGCTAGTTAAAAAAATTCTACAGACAGAAAAGTATCAGTGTGTGAAAATAAAATTACTAAGTCACATATAAACTATAACTAACATGTAATGTCACTTGAAGGGACCTTAAGCTAGTTGAATTTATCACTTAAAGCTACCACAAGAGGGAGCAGTAAGTAGCAGACATAGCCTCCACACTGGTCTACTGGATCAGATGTCATCATAATGTATCTAAACACATCTGTGATTGCCAGAAAGTCACTTTCTATGAATATGTCCTTTAATTTCCAGAGTCATCCTGTCAGTCCACTGTTTTCCCTTTACTTCTTTCTTCATCTCAGTAATACAGTTTGTATATGAGGTGCTGTGGCTTATAAATACACACACCTACAGTATATCTTAAACTTATATGACATGTAGTCTCTCCCTAAATTAAAAAAAAAAAAACAGGCGAAGTCAGGCTGTCGCCTAGGGCAGCGAGGCAGGGGAAAAAAATTTATTGTTAAAAAAACCCTAAAAAAATGTTTAAAAAATGAAAAAAAAGATTATTCAAAACCGAGAGGGCGGACTGGACCACTCCACCGCCCTCCGCAGTGGTTTTAAAGTGGCGTGACATCATCACAACGCGGTGGTATGTGACGTGATGATGTCACGCCGCGCATCATTCACTTGCAGGGGGCGCAGTGTATGGTCTGCCTAGGGCGCCTGCAGACCTAGCGCCAACTATAACACAGAAAACTGACGCTGTAGCTTAAAGCAAATATAGCAGTCCTAAAGATCACAAAATGTACCTGAGCATTTTAGGTAATTTATAAGACATTTCACAAAACCATTTTGACTAACTACAGCAATAGTTGTCCCCATCACTTGTGTATGGTCAGTTTATATTGTATCTCTGAATTAGCTCCATTGTCAACGAAGACATTATTCTTACTGGTCAGAATCTTAAAGATATAATATAGTAACAAGACTCATTTATCAGCCCTGATACTGATACACTATGAACCCCTTGTAATCTTGATCTCTTCATCCCAGGTCAGTTGGTGAAATCACATCAGAGAATGTGAAAGTCACATTGGTGGATTATTTCAATCACAAGACGAGAGGATGGATTCTTAGAAAGATCAGCATGAAGGCTGCAGGACAGTGTCCAGAAATCTATTCATAGACAAGATTCCTATTTAAAGGCTGGAGGGTTTGGAAAATAGTTAAAAACGTTTCAATTGGTTATTATATTAACCATCACTTATAGTTTGCTCATTTATATTATTTTTATAAAAAGGCAGACCTGCATATGCTGCTGCATTACACTTTTCAGCCTATTCATTTCATGTTATAAATGTAAGTTAATTTTTCAGTGCTACTGATCCAGAGCTTGGGCCCCTTCCTCTTGAGCACCTTCCCTTTGTATAAGACCCTTCACCTTTGGACTTGAAAATTTGGTTTAAAAGTTCCCCCTCCAGTACGGAAAGGGCGGGTCCTATACAAGGGGATGAGGCTTAGCGGTAAAAAAGGTGCCAGTATACCGGCATATAGTGGCCCACCTCCAACCCTGATTAACCCGCTAAGCCTCATCCCCTTGTATAGGACCCGCCCTGTCCGTACTGGAGGGGGAACTTTTAACCAAATTTTCAAGTCCAGAGGTGAAGGGTCTTATACAAGGGGAAGGGGCCCATAAAAAATTTCCCACTCCGAGCCCTAGGTAGAACCACATTGAACTGCTTGGGCAGTTCAATATGTAACTGTGCAAAGAATACATTAGCAATAGACAGTGTTATCTTGATAAACTGTGAATTATAATATTTTATAATACTGTATATACTGTACAGCATTTCTGTGCAATACGCTTAATAACTGCCACCTTTGTTGTTGTGTGTACATGAGTTTTCTGCTCAGGGAATAGGGTGAAATTGTGTACTGGTTAGTATATTTTAGATTCATTTGGTTACATGATAGGTCTACAGATGCCAGTTTTATTCCTAACCCAAAGGACTAAAATATCCAGTCATGGCTATTGTTGGAAGCTATTTCATCTAATAGTCTGTCAGTAAAGTCATTCTAATTTTTCATAAAACTGCTGCCCTCCAGTCTTCCTAAACTAATACTGTCTTCCTCAGCTCAATGCTTTCCTTATGTGCCTGGTTAATACCAATGATATGTTGGGAAGCTTTTTTTTACTTTAACTGCTGTATAATACACATATTAAACCCATTTCATCTTTCACTGCAACATAATAAATGTATCTTTTTTCAGAAAACTAATATGAAAATGTATGAACATTATTTGGTTTATTGCTCTGATTTATTTATATGGTGCTATATGAGGACAATAGAGGCTGCAAGGGGCATTATGCACAATATTGAGCAGAAAGTTGTCCAATACAGATTCATGAAAAATATTTTTAGTTGAGATTAATACACTTGCAGTAATCACAGCACTAATATATTCACTGCAACACGCAACCAATGGTAACTTTGCAGGTTATNAGTATAGTAGAAATAGTAGTTATTTTTGAATGAAAGCTTCATTAAACATTCAAACGAAGTAAAAAAAAAAATCAGTCATGACTTCAGAATAACTCTCTGATTTTATATATATCTCAAATCTATCTATCTATATCTATCTCATATCTATCTATCTATCTATCTATCTATCTAT